>BSQZ01000014.1:2380000-2430000 GCA_033239005.1 Lamellibrachia satsuma | reverse complement strand
AAATTCCGCCCACCTGCCTGCCTGTCTGCTTGCCTGCCTGCCTGCCTGCCTGCCTGCCTGCCTCCCTGCCTGCCTGCCTGCCTGCCTGCCTGTCTGCATGTCTGAGAGAGAGAGAGAGAGAGAGAGAGAGAGTGGGAACATATACCTACATACCTACATACATACATACATACATACATACATACATACATACATACATATATACACACACACACATACACACATACAGACAGACAGACAGACAGGTGGATGGGAAGAGAGCCAGTCATCCAGCCAACAACTCAATAAGCTCAGTCGTTTGCTAGTCATTTAACTCCGCACTAATGCATAGATAATATATTTAAACAACAAAGTTACATACAAGAGACCCTATTTACGAACATCCATATTAGACGTTAATCTTCCCTCGTTCTTACCCGTTCATGAGTGCCAGTTCCGGGAGCCAGATCCGGTGCGGTTTCAACACGATGTCGGTGACGTTGTCGTAGTCTTGCGGAGACCACGTCAGACGCGTGTCGTTCCAGTCCTGCGCAACCGCATTGACACACGTCATCACACGTCAAGTAGCATACGACAATACAACAAACTTAATTTTTTGACGGATTTAATAGAACTATCATTAATTTGTATTCAATGTCCATTTTCAAATCAAAACGCTTCAGTACACAATTAATATGGCACACTTTGGCAATGATTACACTCACCGTTATTATTAATCCAGTTGTTGTTAGAACTTGGCTTCGTTCATCCTGTAATTGAAAGCGAAACATTTCTTTCAGTGTAATATCCAAAGTAATTGGATTAATATAATCGTAGCATGCATTGGTATACTACTAGCGTGTAGCGTATTTTTAAAAATAAACACACGAGCAACACACCCTCACCTACTCAGCAACACACCCTCACCTACTCAGCAACACACCCTCACCTACTCAGCAACAGACCCTCACCTACTCAGCAACACACACTCACCTACTCAGCAACACACCCTCACCTACTCAACAACACACCCTCACCTACTTAACAACACACCCTAACCTACTCAGCAACACACCCTCACCTACTCAGCAACACACCCTCACCTACTCAACAACACACCCTCACCTACTCAGCAACACACACTCACCTACTCAGCAACACACCCTCACCTACTCAGCAACACACCCTCACCTACTCAGCAACACACACTCACCTACTCAGCAACACATCCTCACCTACTCAACAACACACCCTCACTTACTCAGCAACACACCCTCACCTACTCAGCAACACACCCTCACCTACTCAACAACACACCCTCACATACTCAGCAACACACCCTCACCTACTCGCTCATTGGTTGTGTATTTTTATAATGGAAAATTGCTTATAATTTCACAAGAATTCCAACTTGGTATTTGCACATCTAGCCACCAACAAATTAGTAAATTCTTTAGTTCAACCAAAGCCTTGTTATACTGGTTTTATTTAACGCTCTTTTCTTTCACTACGTGTCCATTGATGTTTGTACATTTATTGCATCGCGCCAGAAAAAGGACTCATTATCGTCGGATGTCGTGTATGTTGCTGGCATAGATGATCACGATCCTCTGTTTCACAAGATCTTCAAGGTATCTTCAAATAGTTCCACTTTGTTCTGTCCTAGCCAGTCTGCTAAACCATCTATACTTATTTACCCCTAAATCTTTCCCATTGTCACTAGAGTTGTCCCAAGATGTTCTCATGTTATGTTTTTCATCACGTGGCCTATCAATTCTGCCTATGTTCCTGATTTTGCACACTATCGTCAACTTAGCGTTGGCTTTTCTAAGAAATTATTTCTTCTTTACTATGTAGACGATATTTACAGTCATGGTCTGTCGATACATATTAACCAATTAGCCTAATAAACATTGTAACAGTAACATTGTAACAGTAACATTGTAACATTAACATTGTAACAGTAACATTGTAACAGTAACATTGTAACATTGCTCTGCATATTTGTTTCTTTATTGCATTAATTTAGTTAATGGATATAATTAAAATTAATATAGTTTTTTGTGAGCATAGAATCCTTTGCCGACTGCTCTAGCCAAAAAAAAAATTGTTAATGCTTAAAAACACTGACAACATTACATTCTAATCTGAAACATCTGGTACAGATTTTCGTAACATCCGATGGAATGCTGGCAAAAGTAAAAAGGCTTGGAAATAATTCATGTCTCACCTCTTTGGCTGAATGAAAACGAAGAAAACTCATTTGATTGATCCCACCTGCCTCGGGGATCATATACGCATCGACATTAGGGCGGTTAGCAACATAACAGTTACACGACGGCACCTAATTTGTCATGTGGCTTCTTGCAGTCATACTTAGCGATTATACAAGGGGAACCACGCAAAATAAACATTTTCCGACTCCCCACGTGGTGCTCAAATGTTGGCGATGTTGAGTAGATAACACCCATGTTTTTCAGTGAAAGTTATGTTATCTCAACAATTGTTTTAACGTTATTTTGCACAGATATTCCGGGAATATTTACGCTTCTCGTGGTATGTAACGTATCATAGCAGGTTCACTTTTGACAATTTGACGATATATCGAATTCTGGTGAAAATTGGAGTTTTATACAATTTTCCTTCCGATTTCGTAGTTCCGGTTTTACCACCGGGCTCCTCTTCCACAACATAACTAATAAAGGTAGTTTAATTAGGTTTATATAAAGATAACAATCTTATGGAGTCATGTGTTTAAGAGATTCAATAAAATACGGTGGGACAAATGTCTATAATAGTATCTCTAACACATAATTCGCACGTAGTATGAATTGAAGTTTACATATGGTGAATATGCATGTATTAATTAAGATAGCTTGTAAAGATACCTTGTAAAACATAGAGTGGCATGAATATTTAATACATGTGCACATATATGCATACACATCAGTTGTAGTGCTATGTAACAGTATGACAATACAAGACAATGTCACTGATATGGAGCAGCTACTGAGGCAAGGAGAGCCAACATATCAATGTGACTATTATTGATCATTTGATTGATTGTTTGCACCTGCAGTGTAAGGTGAATTCCATAAATGCTTTCGCACATTTGATATTTTCAACATCTGATCAATTATATCCACGCTTTGAACTCTTCTGGAAGTCTTATCTGGGTCTCCAAAATATTTCTATTTATACAGCAGTAATGCCATTCTACCAATGGAAACCTTGGAAAGTGCATACCTCAAGCGTTGCCAGTATTTCTTGCAATAACAGGTGGCGACATCACATCCACGTTCAATGGCAAGGGCAAAAGGTCAGGTTGGCAGGATTGGAAATCGTAATGAAGAAATAACTGAGGCCTTTCTTTATCTGGCTTATCATTTGATCGTGTATGTGTTCCTGTTCCTGCCACCAACAGTAACTCTTTTCAGTATGATCTGCTTCAACAAGTCATTTGGGCTGTTTACCAAGCCGGAGTGTGGATTATCTAACATCAAATATATCCTGTAGTGCCATCCCCAGAAGGGTTTGGTTGTACGAAGGTAAAGAACGTTTTGACACGTAGCCATTTGAAAAACACTTCCTGTGGGGTCACGTGCTGTCTTATGAAGGAAAAATGCAGCATTTGCTAATGTACAAAAGCATATGTGGATCAAGTGTCACATAAACTATATCCACGTTGATTTGTTGACGTGCCTTGCTGTAGTAGCTCCACCATATCGACGGCACTGCTTGTATTGTCGTAAATGGTACTAACTTGGCGTTTTGTTGCATTTACATGTATGTGTATATATATTAAATATTCATTTCACTATATGTCTTAGTAGGTTCTAGTATATTTAAATAATATTAGCATAACCAATAAATAGTGATTATTTTCCCGCCGTGAATCGTTGAAACTTTTAAACAAGTGCATCCAAAAGACTGTTATCTTGACTGCATCTAAGGATAAACATAATTAAAATACCTTTACGTGTTTTTTTTTGACGTCCATTTGATGAAATTGGAGTCCTGATTGACCCGGTGGTCAATATCAGGACTCCAAAATTGCCCGCGCACATCAGAATCCGTGAACAGGAAATTTTTACGTAACTAACCATTTTCACTTGAATTCTATCGATCGTAAACTTTTCAAAATTGAACCTACCATGACAAGTTAGACAGGAATAGAAGTGCAAACATTCGTAAGATACCCATGCAAAAGAATGCTGAAAACAATTGTAATGGTAACACAACGTTCACTGAAAAACATGGTCATATTGTGATCGGCTCAATATCATCTAAATTTTAGCGCCCCTGAGATGGTCTGGAAACGACCCAAAACAGCCGCATAAAATGTGGTGCTTTTGTCCTAAATTGGTGACCTAACCGCCCCGACTAACAAAACGCATTCTCTGTCCGGTTAAACTATTATGAAATTGTGCGCCTTACACTGGATATTTCGCCTACCAACAATATTAAGTTATTAGCGCAAAATCACAAGCACCAGAAAAGTCACAAATTACGACTACAGTCTACAATACATTACTACCATTAAGATTGGTTTATTGAATAAATAATCTATATCAGAGTGTTGTTTGCTATTAACCGACATGTAGTGGTTTGTGGGATAGAGACAACAGACACACGTTTTGACCAAGCACATGTAATGTCTATCGTGTAAATCACACACTCGGCTCCGAGTATACGGAATCCACCAGCACGTAAAATAGTGATTACAATTATGGTACTATACCTCATATCTTCCTTTTCAGAAAGTCACCGTCCACATCTTTAATCTAGGTTAAACAATTACGTTAAGACAATCATCGTCCACATATTATCTCCGTATCCGATTCAACAATTAGGTTAACATAATCATAATCCACTATTCCGACAGATGTTAACTAAAACAAGACAAGTATATGTCGTCCACATTGGTTCGGACCGAACACGCTCTGGTCATATGGGTGGGACAGAAGACGTGGCGGGTGTGGCAGCTACCATCGGTGGGAATTCCGGGTATGGCTTTGCACGTTCCACCATCACATCTTCCGTTGTAGTTGGTTCGCTTCCCGCATCGCTGACACCCTCGTTGATAGGAACGGGTGTTACCGACTGTCCACCCTCTTTGATAGGAACGGGTGTTACCGACTGTCCACCCGGTGTTTCTGCTATTCAGCTTATTCATATCACTGTCAACCAGTTCATGTGGTTCTGTCTCAAATGGCGTGGACAGCTTGTTTCTTTTACTCTGCCTGATGATCACCCTGTCGCCAACCTCAATGTCTTTGACCTTAGAACCTCTCTTCTTGTCTGCATAATCTTTCTCATACATATTCGCATCTCTCACTCTCCCCCCCCCCCTCTCTCTCTCTCTCTCTCTCTCTCTCTCTCTCTCTCTCTCTCTCTCTCTCTCTCTCTCTCTCTCTCTCTCTCTCTCTCTCTCTCTCTCTCTCTCTCTCTCTCTCTCTCTCACTCTCTCTCTCTCTCTCTCTCTCTCTCTCTCTCTCTCTCTCTCTCTCTCTCTCTCTCTCTCTCTCACCAATTTGTATTTGCCATTTGCAACTCATCCATGGGCTCTGCTCTCATTTGAATTTCGACAACTTGTTCCGCAGTTTGCGAACCATCAGCACCTCCACTGGACTCACACTTTTTTCACAAATTTTGCAGTTCTTCCTTCCAATCGTTCTACTCTATTTTAGCGATATTGATGACTTTCTTGTTAACATGTTACACTTCCCCGTTGCTTTGTGGCCAGTACGGGGTACCATTCGTTTGTTATATCCCTAGATACTCGAGGAATCATTCGAACTACGCAGCAACAAATCGTGGTCCGTTGTCACTCCTCACGTTGTATGGCAGTCCCCGTGTGACAAACATCGTCTCCAAGCATTTTATGATGTTCTGAGCATTCGTGTTGCGCATCCATACCACTTCTGGCCACCTGGAGAATTAATAAATGACCACCAACAGACCTTCACAATTTGGCCGTCGTCCACAGAGATCTACTGCGATTTCGTCCCAAGGTTCACGTGAAAGCGTTGTCGACCTTATCGGCTCTGGACTTGGACGAGCACCCACTAGTTGACATAGATAACAGATCCTGAAGAAAGCTTCAACGTCTTTGTCCATGCTAGACCACCATATTTCTCTCTCAGTCTGACCTTGGTGCGTAGCCCACCTTGGTGTCATCATGAGCAAGGACCAAGGCTGGTTTCTGCATCCTTTCATTGCTATCAATCACCCGCAACTTGGAACGCACAGCCTTGAACATTATGTGCTCTAGGTCTGCCCACTTGTCTTCTAGGATCATATGTCGCACCTGAATCAACAAAGTTTCTTCAGCCGACTCTCGCTCAATCTGTGTGGCCGTCATGGCTGCAGGCACCGAGTCCGTCATGGCTGCAGGCACCGAGTCCGTCATGGCTGCAAGCACCGAGTCCGTCACTACTGAGTAGGCATACTCTTCGACACTGACTCAAGAATCTGCCTCTCTTCTACTGATAGTCTACTCAACAGATCTGCAAAGTTTTTCTATCTTGGGATGAACTTGATCTACAAACTGTAATGCTCTAGGCTTAGCAGCCAACCTCGAGTTTGGTTGTTTAGAATGTCCGCCATACACCTGTATCAGGGGCATGTGATCTATGTGTATTCCAAACCCCCTGCCGTACAATATATATGAAATTTACCGTGTGCCCACTTCACGGCTAAGGCTTCTCTCTCAAACTGAGAATACCTTGTATGTGCATCTCGCAGCTGCTTCCTGCTAGCATAGTACACTGGCCAATACTGACCATCGTCCTGCTTTTGCTGAAGAACAGCTCCCAAGCCTACAGACGAAGCATCAGTGACAGTGTCTGCATCTGGCCTGTAGCCATTAATTGTGCGTTTGTGAGCTGATGTTTTATCCAGTCAAAAGCGCTTTGCTCTTCCTTGATCTACTTCCACTTGGTTTTATCATGGGTCAATTCAAACAACGGTTGTATGAACGTAGCAAAGTCGGGGATGAACTTGGAAATGAACAATGCCGAATCCAGAAAAAAGTTAACAAGTTAATATACCACAGAAAGCTTTCGATAAAGTGCCACATCAAAGATTGTTGCTTAAACTAAAAGCCCATGGTATAGGTAATGATGTAATCAACTGGATAGAAGAGTGGCTTACACACAGAAGACAGAGAGTAATTGTAGATGGTGATAGTTCAAACAGGAAATAATCTTTTTTGAGTGGGGTACCACAAGGATCAGTAATAGGCCCTATATTGTTTTTAATATATACAAACGATTTGGAAGATGACATATCTAGCAAAGTACTGAAATTTGCAGATGGCATAAAAGTATTCAAAAAGGTTACTAATGTTACAGATAAACAAAGTTTACAGGATGATCTAGATAAATTAGTTAAATGGTCAGAAAAACGGCAAATGTTATTAAATTTTGGGAAGTGCAAATGCATACACATAGGACATGGAAACATGGACGAAGAATATAAAATGGGGGATGCTGTACTAGGTAGAACCACACAAGAAAATGATTTAGGAATAACATTTAGTGCAGACATGAAAGCTTCAGAGCAATGTCGGATTGCTGCTTCGAAAGGAAATCAAATTCTAGGGCTAATTAGGAGAACTATCACGTATAAGAAGAAACAGCTAATTGTACCCCTGTACAAAGCAATAGTTAGACCACATTTGGAATAGTATATTAAAGCATGGAGGCCGTATTGTAAAAAGGACATAGACAAGCTAGAAATAATACAACGAAGAGCAACTAAAATGATTCCAGATTTGAGAGGCTTTAGTTATGAAAGCCGCTTATTACAATGTGGTTTGATAAACACTAGAGACCAGGAGACTAAGAGGAGACCAAATATAAGTGTTTAAAATAGTGAACGAGGTGTTGCCCTCGTCTCTGTTGATGGGTGTTGTAGTTTTTTTCTGATCCAGATGCTACAACACCCATCAACAGAGACGAGGGCAACTATGAACTGCCTCACGTGTACGATGACGTCATCAAGCGTCATAGGTGCTGATGAAATCAACGTGACACGTTGATGAAAGCCTCTACCAGGTAAACTAAACACACCTTGGATATGTAAAATGAAAATTATTTGATTTGAAAATGAACTATCCTGAAGAATGTTCAGTAATATGAGAGACCTTAGTTATGAAGAGCGACTGAAAGAATGTGGTTTTATAACTCTAGAGACAAAGAGGTTAAGATGAGATCAAATTGAAGTTTTTAAGATATTAAATGGGTATGAAAATATTGATAGAACTATTTTTTTTCACTCAAGAAAGTTATTTAGTCAGTTAGTTAGTTATTTAGTTAGTTAATTAGTTACCTATAGAGACCACTTGGTGCTGCGAGCGTGGTGACATCTCGGGAGTCTGGATGTCACATGTCGAGACAAATCCGGACATCTCTGTTCGGCTTCTCCATCGTCACTAGGGGGTCTACACACTGTGTCGGACCATCCACTTTTTCAATGACATCCAAATATTCAAGTTCTTTCAGCTTTTGCACACAATTCTCTCTTCTGCTGAACAGTATCCTTCTGATTGGTTGGCCCACAGGTGTTACGTTGTCATCTATGTTCAGCTTCAGCTGATAGTTCTTGGGGTGTAAGGAGTGTTCATGCGCTCAACCATAAAGACACTCAAGTCAACCTCACCTCCTCGCGGTGCACCCTGGTAACCAGTATATTGTGCTGGGCTAACGAGGCTATGGCTAGTGGAAGGAAAACCCCGAAAACAAACATATTGCGGAAGGCCAACAACTCTCCCAGCTCAAACGATGTAACGGAAACTAGATGTGAATCTCAAAAGCCAGCTTGTGCTGGAAATGGCTACAGGAAGGCGACGGCCCAGATACCAGCGGATGATGACATCATATATGTGGACAGCATGACGTTTCCGGATCAAAGCTTGCATGAGAAATGGATAAATATAAAACAGATGTCATGGGCAATAGTGAATGCAGATAGGTTGGGCAAGAGAAAGTCAAGTTGAACACCGAAGAGAGTATATTTTTTTTAGGGAGAGAAGACAATATACACGGACACAGAGTGGCAATAACGATGACAAAGAAAGCAGAACAAGCATTGATGGAATGGAAACCTAGCAGTGATAGAATTATTTATGCTAGTTTCTTCTCCAAATATGTGAAGCTATCGATCATACAAGTCTATGCACCAATGAATGAAGCCAACGACGAAGATAATTTCTACGAACAGCTACAGACAGTAGTGGACAGTGTTCATAAGCACGACATACTCTTAGTAATTGGGGATTTAAATGCCAACGTTGGAGAAGACAACGAAGGATATGAAAACATAATAGGAAACCATGGAGTAGGTGAAAGAAATGACAATGGAGAAAGACTCGTTAGCTTCTGCGGACTCAATAACCTTGTGATAACAGGTACCATATTTCCACATAAACTCCAGGAGAAAAAACAAAGAATCAAATAGACCATGTGTTAGTGAGCAGGAACACCGGACATCAGTAAAGGACACGAGGGCATGAGAGCCGCAGGTATTGCGAGCGACAACCAATCAGTGCGCTCAAAATTAAACTGAAACTAAAGAGAAAACAAAAGAACAAGGTGATCAGAAAGAAATTTGATATAATTAAGTTACAGCAAGCATCCATTAAAACACAATTCTCACTGAAGTTGAGCAATAAATATAATATATTACAAGACTACGATGAAACAGACGAAGAAATAGTGGAGACGCAATGGCAGGATTTTGAGGCTGCATACAAATAAACTGCTCAAGAAGTATTGGAGTACAAAAAAGGGCAAAACCCATGGATGAGCAAGGAGTCATGCGCGCTAGTAGACAAAAAACGACTGAAACGACTGAAGACAAAGTCAGACAGGATTAAGTGAAAGTGAAGAAGAGCATGAGGCAAGACAAGAGGAAGAGGGTTGACCACCTTGCCATGGAAGCAGAGGAAGCAGCACGTAATGGAAGAATGAAAGAAGTGTATGATATTACAAAAACCCTCAGTAATGACAAATGTAAGACAACAAATACAGTGAAAGACACATGTGGAGATTTATTAACGGAACGATTGGCCAGAAGGGAGTGATAGAAAGAACATTTTGATGAAATCCTGACTCAATACCAAAATAAACAAATAAAAAATAAAATATCAGAACAGCGCTAAGGAAGATGAAAAACGGGAAAGAGGGGGAAATAACGAAATTACAGCAGAATTATTAAAAGCAGACATAAAAGCAATAGAGAAATGGATGGAAACTTATTCAGAACATTTTGGGAACAAGAGAAAGTGCCAAAAACATGGAAGCAGGGTTTGATCGTTAAAATACCGAAGAAAGGTGACCTCACAGAGTGCGGGAATTGGAGAGGAATTACGTTGACATCTGTTCCTAGTAAAGTGTTTGGAAGAGTACTCATTGACAGAATAAGAGATGGAGTTAACAGCAAGTTGAGAGACGAACAAGCAGGTTTCTGAAGTGGGAGAGGCACAGTTGAGCAGGTTATTTTGAGAAATATTATATGACAGGTAGTGGAATGGCAGACAACTCTATATATCACGTTTGTGGATGTTTGTGGAATTCCACGCAAGATAATACACATGGTTCGGATGTTATACGAAGATAGTGAATGTGTAGCGTTAGACGAAGGTGAGGAATCTGAGTGATTCAAGTTTAAGAGTGGAGTTAAACACGGAAATGTAATGTCTGGATTTATCTTCTTGGTGGTAGTGGACTGGGTAACGATAAACACAACAGTAGGAAATAAAACAGGGATAAGATGGAACGTCACATCAAAACTAGAGGACCTGGACTTTGCCGATGATATAGCACTCATGTCATCATGCTACACACATATGCAATCAAAAACAAGACAACTTAATCAAATCGCAGCAAGGCGTTGATGACATTGTTAACACAATTCGTAAAGCTATGATATCTTTCATGAAACTTAAGCAATATGGAGTTCAAATATATACACATTGAGATCTAAATTGAGGCTTTTTAAGCCAGTGTTGTTGTATAAAAGGGAAAATAAAAAGGCGACAACATAACATTGGGAAATTTTTGTACAGTGCTTAAGACGAATCCTACAAATTAGATGGCCATACGTTGTATCAAATCAATATATCCTTACAAAACAAATTAAGACAATCAGCACCGAGGTCAAATTAAGAAGATGGAAATGGGTTGGACATATCATACGAATGGACAAGAACAGCAAATGTGAGACGGCGTTGACTTGGACGCCCGAAAGTAGAAGAAAGGTTGGTCGACTAAAAATAACGTGGCGATCAACTGTTGAAAATGACACGTACTGGGGTGGAACTGCTGGAACGAGGCCAGTCGCATAGCATCTGACAGAGCGAGCTGGGGGAGACGCACTTCGGCGTTATGGGCCACTGCTGACTGGGCCCGAAGAGGATAGGTGTGAGGTGAGGTGATAGTTCTTCAACTTTCCGAGACCAGTGAACGCCTGAGGGTACATATCTCTCAACTTCCCCTTGGTTAACTCGCCGGTGAAATGCACGTCTGCTGCCAGCCATACTCTGAGCACTCCGAGCTCAAATATGTCTACGATCTCCTTCAGCTTTGTTGGAGTTAGAATTTCTCTCTACAAAGTTCTCTTCAACGCTTTGTCTCGAATAAAAAAAAGAGGACAAGGTCTCTTATTTGGTTATCTTCCTCGGTTCCATACTCACAGTGTTCGACTGTCTTCTTTAATCATATGATGAAATTATCGATCGTCTCTCTCCCCCTTCCGGTGACGTAGACAGGAAATGTTCTTTCTTTGGGCACGTTTTTCTTGACATCGAAAGACTTGTCTAGGGCATGGGCATACTTACTATAGTCATTATCCTCCCCAGTATCTGGCAGGGTATGGAATAACTTATGTAACTCTGGTGACCGCCCATGTGAAGGCGTACTGCACGCTTCTGCTTGTTGTCTGTTACCCCGAAGCAATGACGTATATTTCGAATGGCGATTTCCAGTTTTTGTTTTTGTCTAACCCCGAAATGTTAGTTGTATTGAATTCGAACGGAGGACTTCCCGCTAAGCCGCTTGGTACAGCTCCAAAGGTCCAACATTATATCACTATGCCACACGACCATATGATGTAATTTCGAGCTTACAATAAACACAATCTGACGTTTCCTCGCCGGAACTGTTAATTTGTTTAAACGAAATCCCGCGATTGTGTCGGGACTAATTAGGAACTAGACAACATTTGCATTAGACCACTGCCATCACTCGGCCACAGGGAATTAGCGCAGAAAGTACCAGTGAATAAATCATTAACGCTGGATACACTCGGTGTCAATTTGCCGATAAGTGTCGTTAAATCCGAGATGACTATAATTAGATTTTTTGTTTCTTCTGTATGACGACATCGAAATGGGATACATCTTTGGTCAGTCGAAATAATCTCGGTTTATTCCTCAAGCTACACGTCACTATATCTAGCACGCCCTCTCTTATCTATCAACGGTATGCCAGAGGTAACATGCTACTTAGGAAATGTTATATGTGCAGATCATGTTATGGTCAAACTGTTTAGCACAAGGCCATAGTTACACAAGAACAAGTGCTATACGTACACAACAAAAAACATATACTATGAAGTATGACAACATAGGCAATTAGTTGGGTGTTAGTGCCTTGTCCTTATGCAACTATACATTATTTCGACGACTATGCCTGTGTGCAGTTCCTTCTGAACTGATAGCCCAATATGTTATCAACTACGCATTGCCTACAAAACATGGCCGCGAATACACAAAAGACATTACCAAGACAAAAAAGGAAGCTCTTGTTACGACAGTCATGTCAACCGTGTCGCCGGGTTACTCTTTGGGTTACTCTTTGGGTTACTCTGCGAGTTACTCTACGGTTTACTCTGCTGGTTACTACTGCGACGTCCCGCCGACGACAATAAATGACTTGTCGCTCAAGATGTCCATAGATAACAATCACATAATGCTGTATCCGCTCCGAGACCAGTCTACGTCTAACATGTCACTCGACCACACGACCAATACGCAAATGTGTGATTCACAAAGATACAAGACTCTTGGATAGAAGATGAGAGGGAGGGGGAGGAGGGAGAGAGGGAGTGAGGGAGGGAGGAGAGGGAGGGAGAGAGGGAGGGAGGGAGAGAGGGGGAGGGAGGGAGAGAGAGAGAGAGAGGGAGAGAGAGAGAGGGAGAGAGGGAGGGAGGAAGGGAGGGAGAGAGGAGAGGAGAGAGGGAGAGATTAGACGGTTAATGTAGGGGGTTGCAACATACTGGGTCTAAGTAAAACATTTTTAGCAACGTAAAGATAACGTCGCAACAGAGCAGAACCATTCAGGTTTCATTTTGATAAGTATGTCATGATTGCTCTGAAAGGCCTTAAAGCAAACATATCCCTCACAATACGAAACATTTGAAAAACATAACGTCTCAAGAGCGCCATTTCACAATAAAAGTGGAATTGTTTCAACGGTTGAAGGATGAGGAGAAGAAGGAGATGTCACACAATTGGCAACGCGGTCAGTTATTTGCAATGAAACAGAGATAATATAATTAACACGCTCTAATCGACACTGCAAACACGCAGCTGACAAGGAACCATATTGCCATCGACATGGCGAGGTAACTACCGGAATTAAGCTGCACGAAACGTTAACGACAAAGTTGCGGGTTTCGAATAATCTTTATGTTGACGTTACTGCCTGGTCGTCAGCAAATGCGTAACATATGTACGTTACTACCGCTACTACAAGTAAAGGGGCTTTTCCGGGGGATATGTGTGTAATCACGAAGGTGTTGGGGGTATTAAGTTGTTGACAACGAAAGCGACCTCGGTCGAATTGGCCTTATGAAAATATATCATCGTGTGCCATGGTAAAATACCATGGTGTTTTGAAGCAGTTAAACATTAGTAAAATACTATGATGTATGAAAAGGCATGGTCTACCAAGATTTACCATGTAATGTCATGGCATACCATACAATACCGTGTAATACCATGTAACACCATGTAATACCATGGTGTACCACGACATACGATGTAAATCCATGGTATATTTTCATAAAGGTAAAACAGAATACAATACTCCATCCATGTTAGTCCAAAATATATCACTGATGCCAAACACATGTAGGCCTACACATTTTATCTGATGTGTTTGTTAGGGGGTTAGCTAACAACAGTTGTCTGATATGATGGCCCCCTCATTGGTCGTAATCGTCGTAGTGAACGACACTACTCGCTAGGTGGCATGCCTGTTTCCTCTGAACTGCCTCTAAATTCACGCGTGAATTCTCGTGTTTTAATTTGAACCTAAACAACATTATGTTATATGTATGCAACCTTAGCTTAACGATGTCATTGAAATAAAACAATGTATCATAGTTAGTCAAAAGATAAACGTCATCACCACGGAGTTGAATGTGAAAGAAACATTTGAACGACACCACATGCTGCTAATTATTAATTACCAATCATTGTTTAATGAACTATGTACGTTACTTGTTAATTGTATTGATCTCTCGTGGTGAATATGTGCCGTTTTCCGAAAATAGTAGAGCATTGTCGCGCCTTAGAATAGAAATGCGATTCTGAGGTTCATCACACAGTCATGTGTGAAACTGGATTACGCACGATAATTCACACATCTCCACTTATCGGAATTCACTGGGAAAGTGAGTCTCTGCTCAAAAGAAACGCGTTCGCCACTAAATGAGAATTGTCAGTGCTATCGTCAGTGTCTTTGTCATCGTTGTCACAATTAAATCATTGGTTCATCTGTCTTTGTCATCGTTGCCACAATTAAACAATTGGTCCATCTGTGTCTTTGTCATCGTTGCAACAATTAAATAATTGGTTCATATGTGTCGTTGTCATCGTTGCAACAATTAAATAATTGGTTCATCTGTGTCTTTGTCATCGTTGCAACAATTAAATAATTGGTTCATCTGTGTCTTTGTCATCGTTGCCACGATTAAATAATTGGTTCATCTGTGTCTTTGTCGTTGTTGCAACAATTAAATAATTGGTTCATCTATGTCTTTGGCATCGTTGCCACAATTAAATAATTAGTTCATCTGTGTCTTTGTCATCGTTGCAACAATTAAATTATTAGTTAATCCGTGTCTTTGTCACCGTTGCCACAATTAAATAATTGGTTCATCTGTGTCTTTGTCATCGTTGCAACAATTAAATAATTGGTTCATCTGTGTCTTTGTCATCGTTGCAACAATTAAATAATTGTTTCATCTGTGTCTTTGTCATCGTTGCCACAATTAAATAATTGGTTCATATGTGTCGTTGTCATCGTTGCAACAATTAAATAATTGGTTCATCTGTGACTTTGTAGTCGTCGCCACAATTAAATAATTGGTTCATCTGTGTCTTTGTCATCGTTGCCACAATTAAATAATTGGTTCATCTGTGTCTTTGTCATCGTTGCCACAATTAAATAATTGGTTCCGTTGTATTCGTGAATTTACTGTAGCATCATATCGTTACCGCTGTCGTTGTTATCAGAATTGTTGTGTTAACAACATCAACACCTACTATAATTACAACATAAAGACGTCGTCGTTGTAATAATGTTAATAGTAATAATAACTTTATTTATACACTAAAATCCAAAGTAAACTCTGTTCAGCGGCATTTTCAAAACAAAATGCTAAAATATAAATAATACTAATACATTAACTATTTCTAAAACTTGGGTAAACAAAACTGGACTATACAAACTAAACCACACATAAAAGTATATAATATAAAGTACCATTGGTAGTTAAATAAATAAATAGTTAATAAAATTAATTAATTAATAAATAACTAGAAAACAAAATATTAGTTGTCAATTACAAATGATTAAATATATTGTGATAATAGAATATGTGACGCATATAAAGATTACACATTAAAGGCGAGCTTAAAATAGTGTGTTTTAAGACAAGCTTTGAAAGTGTTCAAGTCCTCGACCAGCCGCATTTCTTTCATACGGTCGGCCCAGCACGCGAGAAATAACGGCGGGGAACAGTTAGTAGCGCGCAGTCGGCGGATCGAAGGGCGCGGCGCGGCACTTATGGCGTGAGCAGCGAGGCGAGGTACGTCGACGTCCGGTCGAGAAGGGCGCGGAATACAAGAACGAGCAGCTTGTACTCAACGCGCCACTTCACCGGCAGCCAGTGGGGTTGTTTCAGTGCTGCCATCATGCTAAGCCGATCACCCCGCCTAATTCGTAGGACGACTCTGGCCGCCGAGTGTTGGACTAACTCAGGACGGTGGAGTGAACGGTCTGATATTCCGTACAGCATAGCGTTGCAGTAGTCATAATAGTCATCATCGTCGTCATCGTCGTCATCATCATTATCATCATCATCTTCCATCATCCTCGCCATCGTCATCATAATCATTATCATCATCGTCATAGTCATCATCGTCATAGTCATCAACATCATAATCTATCACATTTTCACAACAGGTTGTCTGCTATAATCACCATAACCACAGTTATCACGTTATTATCATTACGTCACGCATCCCAAACCACAAACACTCCTACCAGACAACTCTGCCATACAACACCAACATCATCACCCACCAGACTCTGTATCCGCAGCAGCAGCAGGTCGATGGTGATGCGGACAGTCGTCTGTGCGTCTTCGACTCCCCGTGCGTCGGGGTCGTAGTCTCTCAGTAGATGGTGGAGCAGGCGTTGCTCGGCGTACTGAGACTTGCCGTCCGTCGGCCGACGAGGCGCAGGAGTGAACGCTTCGTACGGTTTCTTAGGCTTGTATGCTATGTCGAAAGATAAGCGTAGTTACTACGTTGGGAAATTCAACTTTTCCACACAATTACTCTATTTGAAAACAGCTCAACCACCCAGTATTTACGCTATGCAGTGGATTCCGCTTAACGGATAACATAATCTGATGTCTAGTGGAATCAAAATGGTTGGAACGGAATCAATTCCTATTCGTGCTCTCTTTTAGCGCGAAATATAAGGTTTATCTAGAAACCCCAAGGCTTGTTGACTATACGTAAATCAGTATTTCCGATGTGAAAATCGATACGTTGTTCGTGTAAACAAATTACATATAAAGTTAAATTTGCGGTATAACCTATAAGCAAACCATGTAAACACAAAAACCTCATAAATTTGGCTGTAGTGCAGATTATACACATTCAATTAGTATAATGAGACTAAAGATGGTGATTTATTCTTCTTACCTTTCACAGATGTGTTGAAGATGGTCACTTGAAGGTAGAAAGTGAACACATTGACCATCATTCTTGTCGTTAGCTGATTGGGCATCGTGTAACCTAAAGTGAACACATTGACCATCATTCTTGTCGTTAGCTGATTGGGCATCGTGTAACCTAAAGTGAACACATTGACCATCATTCTTGTCGTTAGCTGATTGGGCATCGTGTAACCTAAAGTGAACACATTGACCATCATTCTTGTCGTTAGCTGATTGGGCATCGTGTAACCTAAAGTGAACACATTGACCATCATTCTTGTCGTTACCTGATTGGGCATCGTGTAACCTAAAGTGAACACATTGACCATCATTCTTGTCGTTAGCTGATTGGGCATCGTGTAACCTAAAGTGAACACATTGACCATCATTCTTGTCGTTAGCTGATTGGGCATCGTGTAACCTAAAGTGAACACATTGACCATCATTCTTGTCGTTAGCTGATTGGGCATCGTGTAACCTAAAGTGAACACATTGACCATCATTCTTGTCGTTACCTGATTGGGCATCGTGTAACCTAAAGTGAACACACTGACCATCATTCTTGTCGTTACCTGATTGGGCATCGTGTAACCTAAAGTGAACACACTGACCATCATTCTTATCGTTAGCTGATTGGGCATCGTGTAACCTAATCGCAAACAGAAAACAAAAATAAGATGTAGATGCGTTCCTGCCGATATTAGAAAGCGGTTCCACTGCCGGTTGTCGTAATGTCGACGCCGGGATGTGGCGCGGCAACTGTCAAGACAAGATGACAAAAACAACCACGGCACTGACTTGTGCAACACTTTAGAAATTATACTGAATCTTAACACGTAAAATGTATTCGCCAAGTAACCAACATACTGTTTTCACAAAACCAACTACAGAGCATTAGTTCATTCTCCTTTTCCAAGATTTCCACCTGCATTAAATGGATTTTCGAAAGGTATTATATATTCCATCATCATCAAGTGTGCTGGCGTTGTCTTGGTTGGTATTTTTGCTCGTTTTCATTTCTATTTTACCATTTTTCTGCTTTGATACAGCCTTACACTGGTGTTACGCGTTTTCATACTCGACAGTTACTTTATTTTATAGTGCATTTTCTGTACGTTTCCCTTCTGGTCTTATCCTGCATTCTGGCCTTTATTCTCGTTTTACTTCTTTGTTAAATTTCTTTATTATTATATAATTTGTTTGATGCCCCTTCATTCTTCCGTAATACGTACTATACCATCTACATTTGCATTCCTCAACGTTTCCTTAGTCGAGCTGTTCGCATGAATTGTCCAAATTTTGGTATGATGTACATAAATACTTTTAATGTCTATTTTCACTCACACTGCTCTACAAATATATACCAGCGACATGTGGTGCGCCCAAATGTTGTCTTTATCAACTGACTTTCTTGGCACCCTCTAAGGGTTGTTTACTCCTAAGTATACACGTGTGTATAACCGTTGCTGCCTATCGTCTCAAGAAACACTCGTTTGCTTCGTGCTCTCTATTTATGATATTTTTTTCGTGGAATGATTTCAGGAATATCAATTTAATGTTATCTGCTTGCACCAGTCAGCACATTTCGAGGAAAAAACAGAACCGTCGTGCAGGACGACAAAGCCGCAAACGCCGCCATGACAAACGCGTAGTCGCCATCACCTACGACATGTGTAGCCGTCGCTTCATCTGCGAGGGTATTCACAGCCGTCTCAAACGCCGCGGTCTAAAGATGACACGCGCACATTCGACGAAATGCTCCATCATCCCAGCCGTAGTCTGACAGAAGGCGTCTACTGCTGCTGTCGGCCTGATCTCCCGGGCCGGGGAACGGCCGCGAGCTCATTCACGCATCCTCCTTGTTTAGCCGTGGCTTATGTTTACGTTTGATTCTCTTTTTCGCCCCGTCCGGATACTTATTCAGCGTCATCGTCTTCCTCGTCTTCATCGTCGTCGTCATCATCATTCATCACCATTTAGTCATGTGCGAATATTACGCGCCCTGAATAAGTGTTTTCGTTAAGAGTCTTGCCAATAACGTTACAGGCCCTGTGACCACAAAGACAACTAACAAAGCATTCTCGGGAATAACGAGTCAAACCACCCAACGAAAACCAATTAAAGCTGGTCCGACAATTTTGTGCTACAGTTGATTAAAATAAAAGTGACTAGTTGCGAGTATTAGTACGATAGATGTCTTCGTTTACAAGCTTTCTGGTTTTACAAACGTCTAACTACAGTTTAATTAGCATTCCACACATATCTATAGCTTTGATAGTCCGGTACATTCTGCATTCCACCCAGCGCAGTTGTCACGGTTGAAGCATTGAGCAGTTAGATGAGATTTCGTTAAACACAAGACCCATCGCGCATTAAAGTCGCAGAGCGACCGCGCGTGTCACTCTGTAATTGCAGGTGTCGGCATTAGACCGGGCCCTGCGTCCGTTACATAACACATCGGCATGTTCTGGTTTCGTTAAGTGGATATGTACAACAATGTTTGTAATACATAGTAAATGAACTTGTGTCTGAACATGCAGTAGTATACTATCTCTGTATAATGATGAAATAATTGAGATTTGTCCTTGAACAGTCCTAAGTCCTAATGAATACGAAAGTCAGTGTCACTCTGATGTCACCAAGACAAGGCTTTGTCACCAAGACAATGTGTTCTTGCTAGTGTATCTACCAAAGGCATTTTATGTATTTTACAATAAACTGTATGACTATATATATATATATATGACTATATATGACTATATATATATATATATCTATATATATATATATATATATATATGCATATATATATATATATATATATATATATATATATATATATATATATATATATATATATATGCATATATATATATATATATATATATATATATATATATATATATATATTCTGTATTTTACTTTGTGGAAAGTAAACGTTATGCTTATAATATATATATATATATATATATATATATATATATATATATATATATATATATATATATATATATATATATATATATATATATATATATATATCATAACATTTATTTTCCAATATAGTAAAATACAGAAAATGCCTGTGGTAAATGCACTAGTAAACATACATGCACACAGTGTAAAGCAAAGTGGTCTTTTGTTTCTTCTCGACATTGTTCAATCTTCATGCTTTTTGTCTTTTTTATAAATTGTGTTAGGTTTGTGTTAGTCACAATACAGTACAACATGAACACTTTTATTGCGTCAAAATCATCGGGAACCCGAGATCAACGGGCTCAACGGACTCAACGGGCTGCTAAACTAAACGGTGAAATTTTACTATTCCTTCCTTCTGACCTGGAGAGTGAGGTACAAGAAAATCATATTTGAAATATTTTGTTTGAACTTTTGGAACAAACAGTAGATGAAAGCTAGACGACCGAAGCTGTCTGGGCTTTCTTGCAGAAGCAATGAACACCAATGTACTGGTAACTTAGATGAGAGTGCCTGATGCAGATCTTGAACATAATACGACATTGGACAGGAAGCCAACACAGAGATTTAAGAAGTGACATTGGGTGAGAGAAATAGGTTTTTCTTTGGTCGCGCCGCATATTGATCGTTATACGGGCTTACAGAAAGATAGGCCTACTATTGATCTAGTTTTTCTGGTAACATGTTTAGGCAACATATTCTCATAAAAACTGCGTATTGTCAATCCATAAAGACAGAATGAGTTTCTGAGACCAAACGTTTCTTAAAAAGGTCATTAGCCTATTAGTTGAGAAGTAGTAAATTAAAAGCAGAGATCAATTACAAGAAATAACATCCGGCATGCAACGCATTTAATACCGCAAAAATAATGCTAGTCTACTTCTTAGGAAACAATATATTCAATAATGTAGCAATCATACATCATGCTAACTGAAATGTCTGTCTAACTGACTGGGTGGGGGAACCAACGCGATAGACAGGGAACAGCACAATGGCAAGATGGATAATAAAGAAGCCTTATCGATAAGGAAGACAGGGTACCTGAGCAGTGTGAAAACTGAATTACGATTTTCTTCAACTACGACTATTTTGATTACTTATTCAACGTTTCGACTCCCATCGACAACGTCAGGAATTATGGGACGGCTAGTTCTTTCCCTGCTCGCCAGTTGTCTTGGCAAGCAGGCGTGAGCAAGAGATGTAACAAGAACTGACAGAGCATCTCAACAGCATAGACATCATATGCAGCATTAAGTTCACATATGAACAAGAGAGCGACGACTCCCTGCCCTTCCTGGACACACTTATGATACGAAAGGAAGGTGGAACAGTGAAACTCCTAGTGTGTCGGAACAAGACGCACACAGACCAATATCTGAACTTCGAGTCTCACCATCCGTTACATCAGAAACTGGGGGCATCAAAACGTTACTGGATAGATGCAACAACATCGTAACAGAGCCAGAGGACAGAGAGAAAGACGTGGAGCATATCACTAAAGCAATAGAAAGATGTGGGCACCCAAGTTGGAACCATTAAACAGTAGAAGAACAGCAATCTCAGAAGGGGAAAACCAAAGATTTTAAAACACCATGAGATCGCTACATCTGTTAGACTTCATCAAAACACCAGGAGATCGCTACATCTGTTAGACTTCATCAAAACACCAGGAGATCGCTACATCTGTTAGACTTTATCAAAACACTAGGAGATCGCTACATCTGTTAGACTTCATCAAAACACCAGGAGATCGCTACATCTGTTAGACTTCATCAAAACACTAGGAGATCGCTACATCTGTTAGACCTCATCAAAACACTAGGAGATCGCTACATCTGTTAGACTTCATCAAAACACTAGGAGAATACTAGTGCATCCAAACGACAAAGTGGAAGATAATAAAAAGACAGACTGTGTATATCAAATCCATTTTAAGAGCTGTAACCACACATATATCGGCGAAACAGGGAGAACATTTGGCTAGAAGAACACAAGAAAACATCACAACCAGACGATTTATCTTGGAACAGAAGAGAGTGTGAACTGGCGATAGGGCATAAATCTGCAATAACAGATCATGCAGACAGGAACAATTGCATCATAGACTGGAAGCAGAGCCCGTAAGTAACGAAGTAGATCTACTTTGTTACTTGAGTAGTTTTTTTACTTACTTCTTGTAACGAAGTAGATTTTTATGGATCTACTTCTACTTGTGACGAAGTAGACTTACGTGTTACTTTTGTAAATGTAACGAAGTATCGACACCGGGCGTTTTATTTTTTGTCCGCTGCATAATTATTCTGCTGCACACAGAAACGCCATACACACTACCCTCGCAATCACCGCGCGTAAATCCGTAATCCGTCTTCTGATTCGCTAATTCAAAATTGACCACGGAGCAGTAACGCTGACCTATATAAATCGATGGTATCCGATATTCGCCATTCCTCTTTTGACTTTCCGTTTGCGCGACCTGTTTTTCTGCACTTTGTTTCGTTTGCGAGAGCGTTCTATATTATAGTCAGGACGGCGCCGACACAACTACAGCATCCGTTGCCTTGTTTGTCGTCGGTATTTCGCGTAAAGTCTGCATCGCGTGCGTGCATCGGGGATGCAGAGTTTGAGCAGGAGTTGCTGCTCAAACTGAATACAGCGTTCGTGTAACCTGGTGTGCCTTACAATCTTTTGCCGTCTTACCAGTGTGTGGAAGTGTGTGTGTGTGTGTGTGTGTGTGTGTGTGTGTGTTTGTGCGTGCGTGTGTGTGTGTGTGCGTGCGTGTGTCCGTGCGTGCGTGCGTGTGTGTGTGTGTGTGTGTGTGTGTGTGTGTGTGTGTGTGTGTGTGTGTGTGTGTGTGTGTCTGCACGTGTTAAAATTAAAAAGTACTATTTTCGTTCTTATGCTTGCAGGCTCGTGAGTAGTGGTCTACTTGTGTTTGTACTTCAAGTAGACATTTTTACTTTCTACTTTTACTCAAGAAGATTTTTTGGGGTACTTTTACTTCTACTTGAGTGGAATTTTCAGGATCTACTTCTACTTTTACTCAAGTAGAGAAATGATCTACTTGTTACAGCCCTGACTGGGAGGGGACAAAGGTGATTGACAGAGAGCGTAACAGAAACGCAAGATGGACCAAAGAGGCCATATGGATCCGAAATACAATTCCAGCCATGAATCGAGACGAGGGGTTATATAAAATTGAGTCACGTATGGGACGGTCTGCTAACCAAGACAACTATACCAACTTGATGAACATTTTCACGAAGAGTGAAAATTTATTGTCCAGTAATTAATTCAGCTTCGTGAAGAAACGAACCGATTGCCACTGAAATGTTCACATAAGTGAGAAAGTTGCTATATTTAAGAATATTTCATTCATCGGATTATCCCCCAACCTGATAAACATCTTCACCGGACACATATATCGGACGCTGATGTACTAACGATGTTTTATGTCAAACCAGTCCTAATACACTCGTACTTTCCTCTTAAGCAATTTTAAGCCTGTAGCAAGCAAGACACCGCTCTTCAAACACTCAAGCAATCAGTGTTATGTACTCAGCTATGGTTTTAAATGGCGTCCCACCATTCAACCTGGAGGCCACTAAATCCACTCACGGGATCGATACAATTTAGTAGCCTACATTGTCGATCTGCTGAAGTATTACATTCTCCGGCATCAGCCCCAACGGGTACAGCGTTACTCGCCATCTTCCTTTCGGTGTCCGCATTGTAAGACTCGCGATTTCTTTATCTAATCCTATTGTCGCAAAACTGGCGCTACACCGACGTGTGTGTGTGACTAGAGTCATTGTTATCTATAGAATAACCAGCTGCACAAATCTGCCTAATCACCAAATGCAACGTACTTGACTTTTGTGCGTGTGATATTTCCGCTTTGGCAAACGCAGTATTTCTATCAACTGATACTTTTGCGAACTGCATCCCGCTTGAATTGTCCGATATAGTGGCATAGTAGCACAATATTATTTTTGTGTGTGCCACTCCACAAGGGGGTGCAGATAAGATCGCAAATGTACCGTTTTATATTTATTTCACACGCCTAATGATTTAGCCAATTTAAAGTGGGGGATTATGTTCTGTATCGGGCAAGTTGGTTGTCACTCGGTTTTAAAATAATTCTAATTTAGTCACTCTGTACGCGATGACGCGAACAATAGTTCAGTCGTCATCGCATCCGCCATTTTGTATGCGATGACCGCGTCGTGATGTAAACAACTAGTTCCGTCTGAATCGGACACGTCTGAGCTCGTAATCATAACCATGTATTGAATAAAGCATATTAAATACGTTTGCAATAAAGAAACAAAATTAGTATGCAACAGACACAGATTAACATCTGTTCTGTGCATCTGTCGTGGGAGCAATCAACGGAATTGAGTGAGTGTCGGGTCTTGTACAATAACACGCATAATAATCGATATATTCAACCAGCCCAGTAAACATAGCGGACGCTACGGCCGATTAATATATTTTCTGCAAAAAGCTCTATTATGTAAGAAATAATAGATCAATCTATTATGCGGTTGGATTAAAGTGTTTTACGGTTTGGTGGCATTACTAAACAAGGGAAAAATAGAGGAGCTGAGGGAGGAGGTTGGTGTGAAAGAGAGTTTCAGGAGGAAGCTGGGGAGGAGACGGTTAAAGTGGGCTGGACGAATGGAAGTGGAACGGTTGACGAAGAGAGCGGATGGGTTTGGAGTGGAGGGTAGAAGGAGACGAAGAAGACCGTGACTGAGGTGGCAGGACTGTGTGAAAATAGATTTGGCTGGATTGAGAGGGGTGCATAAAGCGAGGGGTAGAGGGTATGAGAGACGGCACTGATCCGGAATCAGTGGAAGAAACAGAAGAAAACCGAGACCACTATCGGTGCCAGCCTCACCCCGGACTCACCCCACTACTGATGCCAGCCTCACCCCGGAATCACCCCAGTATCGATGCGAGCCTCACCCCGGACTCACCCCAGTATCGATGCGAGCCTCACCCCGGACTCACTACAGTATCGATGCGAGCCTCACCCCGGACTCACCCCAGTATCGATGCGAGCCTCACCCCGGACTCCCCCCTGTATCGATGCGAGCCTCACCCTGGACTCACCCCAGTATCGATGCGAGCCTCACCGCGGACTCACCCCAGTATCGATGCTAGCGTCCTTCCCTTTAGCCCTTGGGGCACTGGCCCATGGTGCGCCACATGAACCTTGTGGTCCTTCTTGCAGCACTGGTCACCTTACTGATGTGGTTGTTCCACTTCAGGACGAGGTAATGTTTACCCAGAAGTATGTGCTGCAGTCAGTGCGTCAAGTGAGGTATCCCCCCATGTCGAAATGTGGGTTATCTTCTTCTTCTTCTTGGTGATGGTCAATATGTGACATTATGTTACATTATGTTACATTATGTTACGTTATGTTACATTATGTTACATTTGGCTGCATTGAAATCCACCAGCCACGTCTTGCTCCACTGGTGTAACTTGTTTAGATCGTCTCGTAGAACCATACTGTCTGTATATGTCTTGATTTCGCGGTAGAGCGGACAGTCATTTGCGAATAGTCTTATTTTCGAGGTATTGCCATCGAAAATGTCATTCACGAACAGTAGGACGAGCATCGGTCCCAGTACTGTTGGTTGTGTCACACCTAGGATGACCGGAGCTTCCGATGAGGAGAATCAGTCAACCACAACTCGCTGCCGCAAGCGTGTTAAAAACGGCTCGATCCACCCTATGATGTTGCTGTCAGGCAGTACTGGAGCTTTTTGGATGATGTGGCACACGGTCGAAAGCCTTTGAAAGATCCAAGATGGCCACGTCGGTTTGCGAGTGCGTGCCCAGCGAACTTGCAAAATCACGTGATGTGATCAGCAACTGGGTGTCGCATGAACCTCCATTTTAATGCAAGGTCTGTTACGCTACCAGATAATTATCGCAATGTCATGCATCACAACACATGCGTCTACAGCAAGCACGTTCCTAATGGACCGTGTAATTGGTGCCTGGAGTTGGAAATGAGACAATATCGTACCAAATCCATGATCTTGTTTCATACAGAAAGGTATGAGCGCTTCAATCATATTAATACTATAATATATACCCATTCTAACACATAGACCGCCGAAATCTGTTTTAGCGAACCAAAATGTATTAATCTAATGTGGCCGTTGTCTGCTTAATTTGAATGTTTCGGGGGGGGGGCGAATGTCGTGTTTATATTGCATGCGTGGGAAGTGTTAGCCCATCACGCGATCCCGTCAACATCTGACCAGACTTAGAAATACGCTTCCATGCATCGATCAAGAATATGTTCAAGGACTTGTCATAGTCCAATCATTTACTCGGGTATAACGGTTCAGCTAGACACATGGCAACCATCTTGAATTGACTTCGGCGTTGGCGTTAATAACGCCATGATGCACTGTTGTCGGCAAACGGTGTGCTATATTGGGAGCACTAATTTCATCGGTAATACCAAAGGTTACACGGATAAATAATTATAGCTGTCGCATTTACATAATTGGTGCGTAGAGAGAAATGTGTGATATCGTGAGACGAATTTAAATGTTGTAATAACGTTGGGGGTTTCGCGCTGTTTATTATAGTCTTAGAAAATATGAAAGGTAGTATAGTAAACTATATGTCGGCCTACATGTCGTATTTGTGGAAGCCCACGTACACGTCGCAAAGTAGATAAGATAAACGCAAATTGAACATTAACATAACGTACATGTGATATGAAGATAAAAGTCCAGAAGACAAAACGATGAGCAGCAAAAATCAAACATCGAACTTTGACATGGCTGGAAAGACAGACTACGACAGGTGAAAAAATTGCATGTATTGGAGATATCATAAAGATGACAGAAAATGGGTGAAGAGATCAAAAGGAGGACAGAAATAGCAAGGACAACTTAAATCAAAAGCCGTTTGGTGGCATTAGTAGATCCAACGCCTCCATTGTAATTCGAAGTCTGATCCTGATATTTAGCGCAAGGCTATTTATCACAACACGCCCAGTTGCGACTCAGCGACAACAGGAAAATGGAACTAATGGGTCGTGTAGTTGGTGCCTGGAGTCGGAGATGAGAAAATGTCATACTCAATCCATTACCTTGCTTTATTGTACTGAAAGGTACAAGTTCTAATCATTTCAATCGTGAAGTCATTTTATATAGTATAAAATATATTAATTGTATGACCTTGATCGCCGAAATGTTCTTTACTGGTGGTGGTGATAGTGGTGATGATGGTGGTGGTGGTGGTGGTGGTGATGGTGGTGGTGATGGTGGTGGTAGTGGTGGTGGTGGTGATGGTATTGGTGATGGTGTTGGTGGTGGTGATGGTGTTGGTGATGGTGTTGGTGGTGATGGTGGTGGTGGTGATGGTGATAATGATGATGTTGATAACGATTGTTATGATGACAGTAGTGGTGATGGTACTAACAGTGGTGATGACGACGATGCGAATGATGATGACAATGATGACAATGATGGCATAAGCGGCGGCTTGAACAGATGCAACTGGTCTCTACTGTGGTCAGCCTTGAAATAACTCGATACTCGTATGTCGATTATGACATTATGACCGTACGTGTAATGTCTTGTTGATACCTATTGAGTGTCACTCCGCCAGGCCGACGTCACTCCGCCAGGTCGACGTCACTCCGCCAGGCCGACGTCACCCCGCCAGGCCGACGTCACTCCGCAAGGCCGACGTCACTCCGCAAGGCCGACGTCACTCCGCAAGGCCGACGTCACTCCGCAAGGCCGACGTCACGCCGACAAAGTTAATCCCAACAAAAAGGTGATGATTGCGTTGGGCAATACTCTCAGTACGATTAGCAGCCTCTGCTAAGATGACCAACTGGTGATCCATCAACCAGATCCAGGGTCCCCATTCGTGTCCAGGGATGCGCATTTGCGTACTTTTTGTATCCGCGCTGCAGAAATAACAACTTATGCAAAAACGGATAATTGGCGATTCTTCACCCAGATACAGGGATGTCATTCAAATGCAACGACACAGACACGTGCCCCATTGGCACCAGGTCACCAGGTCACCAGGTCACCAGGCACGAGGAAGTAAACAACGCACACATTTTAATGTTAGATAAAGGCAACTTTATTTTCTCATTGAAATCAGTGCAGGCAATTCCACAATGTGGGCAGCATTCCAATTTGGTCTAAAATAAATAATCTATATTGTCACCAACCTACAGTAGCGATTTCGTAAAATTCTACATTGGGAGGGGGTGTAAATCAACAAAGGATATGTTCCCTGGCATTGCCCAGACCGAGCGGATCATGTATCTGTGCACGGGGGATCATATATCTGTGCACGGGGATCCTTCTTTCATGGACACATGCATACGCTACCCGCCGTCAAATTGATATTGAACTCTTTCTGTATTACACGTATCGTAGTCCTCAAATGTACCGTTTTCACTGTTCACAACAATATTTTTAGGGTGCATAAAATCTTTGGAAGAGCTACCCTCTTAATGTCAACATTACGTTGTTCGTCTACCATCCACACGGAAGTAAGAAAAATATATGTGCCTTGTCCCGCTGTGACAATCAACGTCTGGCACTGCTTTCGAAAGACGAATGTTGCATAAGAGCTACAGGACAAGGCGTTCACATCACAACGACTTCTTAACGTCTTTACGTATTGCAGGCTGTCTGGGAACATTTTGGTATAAGCAGAGTGGTTCCAAAACAGTTGCCAGATGCAAGCTTTGTAATTTATATAATATTACTCATACTTTTTTGCTGTGTTCTGAGTGTCATACTTTTACTTTTGAAAAGTAGTTTTACTTTTTCAAGTACTTTTTTTACAAAGAACTTTTACTTTTACTCAAGTAGTTTTTATGTGAATTACTTCTACTTTTACACAAGTACAAAATTAAAGTAATTCAGTTAACCGTGTCCGTTGCCTCCA
This sequence comes from Lamellibrachia satsuma, assembly GCA_033239005.1. Lineage (NCBI taxonomy): Eukaryota > Metazoa > Annelida > Polychaeta > Sabellida > Siboglinidae > Lamellibrachia > Lamellibrachia satsuma. The sequence continues at coordinate 2,400,852 of BSQZ01000014.1, read as the reverse complement.
TCCATTGCGACCTTCAGACATTCTCTGCTGTTCACCTCTGGCCTTTCAAGATCTCTCCATCGTAATATAGTTCTTTCTCTTCCCCTTCTATCTCCCTCTTCTGTTTCCCATGCTCTCGTTGTTAATCTCTCCACACTCATCCTACGTATGTGTCCCGCCCATCGCAGTCTGCTCCCCGCTCTCATCCCCGATATAAAATCCATTGCTGGAACCTCCTTGGCCTACATTTGTCAAATCTGTCGTTGACACCATTAGTGTGATTGCAGATACTTGCGTGATCGAGGAAACCATCCTGGTTACCGGTGACAGTAATGTAATAAGTCAGCCTTGTTTCGTGGTGCACTCCCCTCCCACGCTATTCCCTCGGTACTACCCTACTTTTCAGGTTGTTTTTCATGGAAATTATTATATATCGATTCTGCCTCACTAATCGGTTTACCTAATCAAGTTAGCATTCCGTTGGGTAAGGTTGTTGGATGCGGATATACGTATTTTCAAAGGAATTAATCCACGAAACGTCAGCTCGCCGGGAAAAGTAGTTGGATAGCAATCTGCTCAGAAGCACAATATTTTAACATACTTTTGTGATTATGATAACTATCAGGCTAGACCACACATAATCGCGCTGCCGGTATCCTGAGCCGTCCTATAAGAATGGAGATACATAACATATTCGTGACAATTGTGTCGTAGTGTAGCATTCCGAATAAAAGTATGTAGAGGCCTACCTTTCGGATTAATAAGTAACATGTTATCTGCGTAAATGCAATATCGTGTCTTATTACAGACACATTCAATACAGAGTTATGATTGTGAAATCAGACGTGTCTGATCTACACGGAAGTAGTTACTTACGACGTGACGCGGTCATCCCGTACAAAATGCCAGACGAACAATTTGATTCTTTTAAAACCGGATGACAAGTGACTGCGACGTTAGAGTACATAGTCATCAACTTTGAATTTGCATAAACATCATTAGGCGTGTTAAGTAAATATAGCATTGTATTCGGGAAAATATTCGAGTAGATACAGAATACTAAAATAACGATTTTCTTCTAGTTGTGATTATGAACGCTTCGTGCTATCATATAATCATATGTTTTAGGTTTGGACGGCAATCATGAACGGAAGGGCGTAACCACTTAGCACAAGGGGGGTGTGACGTCATGATTAATAGGAAAATATAGAATATAGTCGTCTTTATTTATTATTATCAAATAAAATATGATTAAGTGGATGACAAGAAATAAAACGCCTTGTAATAAAGTACATAGAGTGCCCGATATTTGAATATCGAACCCAGTGTTCGAATTGACGACTGACTCTTGGAGGGTTCCCTAGAAGTATTGGTCACCCCCCCCGAAAACAATCTTCTTTAAAAAATCATCTTTTCAGGCACTGTAATGGCTATTAGCGCCTATTTTCGTGAAACGACTTGCTTGTTATCATAGCGACCTGTAGTTATTTTACCAACTTAGGTTGAATGCACTTGTTGTAGGTCGCTCTGGATAAGAGCTTCTGCTAAATGACGAAATTGTAAATTGTGCTCTAAACCATTGTTACGGGAGTAGTGCGCTTGCAGACACAGTGCTCTGTAATTCTGAGACGTAAAATGTGAAGGTAAAATGTGCCTCAACTAGACACTCATTGGTGGCATTACTGCAGACACAATGGCGTCCTTAACGACAGAACACACACTCATCAATGATATGATTGGAATGATTTAAGATGTTTTTAAACATAGATTAACTGAATGACAATAGAGTAAGCTGAACGAATCAGCTAAACTTCCAACAGAATGATGTCGAGTCCTGCGAAAACCGTCGAGTTCTTGCTGCGAGATCGATCAAGTTCTGTGAAAACCGTCGAATCCTGCGAAAACCGTCGAGTTCTAGCACAGACGAACCAGAGTAGCCTTACATACAGCAACAGTGCAAACATGATGCTATAGTTTCAAATATTTTTAACGATTTAGTATATTTTATATGATTTAGTATATTGCGAAAGCAAGAGATAAGAAACAACAGGAATGGTGCGATAGGATTGAAGAAGATGGTGGGATAAAACTGATCTTCCAGCTGGCCAGAGATAGAGACAGAGATAGCAAAGATACTACTCGAACATCTGCAATGAAGACAAGAGATGGGACATTGTTCACTGGAGTAAAACAAGTGCTAGGTGTATAGGAGGAGGATTTCAAGAAATTACTAAACCCGGAGGGAGAATGTGAGATAGAGATACCACATTCTGTAAGGAGGGAGAATGTGAGATAGAGATACCACATTCTGTAAGGAGAGAGAATGTGAGATAGAGATACCACATTCTGTAAGGAGGGAGAATGTGAGATAGAGATACCACATTCTGTAAGGAGGGAGAATGTGAGATAGAGATACCACATTCTGTAAGGAGAGAGAATGTGAGATAGAGATACCACATTCTGTAAGGAGGGAGAATGTGAGATAGAGATACCACATTCTGTAAGGAGAGAGAATGTGAGATAGAGATACCACATTCTGTAAGGAGGGAGAATGTGAGATAGAGATACCACATTCTGTAAGGAGAGAGAATGTGAGATAGAGATACCACATTCTGTAAGGAGGGAGAATGTGAGATAGAGATACCACATTCTGTAAGGAGAGAGAATGTGAGATAGAGATACCACTTGCTGTAAGGAGAAAGAATGTGAGATAGAGCTACCACTTTCTGTAAGGAGAGAGAATGTGAGATAGAGATACCACATTCTGTAAGGAGGGAGAATGTGAGATAGAGATACCACATTCTGTAAGGAGAGAGAATGTCAGATAGAGATACCACATTCTGTAAGGAGGGAGAATGTGAGATAGAGATACCACATTCTGTAAGGAGGAGAATGTGAGATAGAGATACCACATTCTGTAAGGAGGAGAATGTGAGATAGAGATACCACATTCTGTAAGGAGAGAGAATGTCAGATAGAGATACCACATTCTGTAAGGAGCGAGAATGTGAGATAGAGATACCACATTCTGTAAGGAGGGAGAATGTGAGATAGAGATACCACATTCTGTAAGGAGGGAGAATGTGAGATAGAGATACCACATTCTGTAAGGAGAGAGAATGTGAGATAGAGATACCACATTCTGTAAGGAGGGAGAATGTGAGATAGAGATACCACATTCTGTAAGGAGAGAGAATGTGAGATAGAGATACCACATTCTGTAAGGAGAGAGAATGTGAGATAGAGATACCACATTCTGTAAGGAGGGAGAATGTGAGATAGAGATACCACATTCTGTAAGGAGAGAGAATGTGAGATAGAGATACCACATTCTGTAAGGAGAGAGAATGTGAGATAGAGATACCACATTCTGTAAGGAGAGAGAATGTGAGATAGAGATACCACATTCTGTAAGGAGGGAGAATGTGAGATAGAGATACCACATTCTGTAAGGAGGGAGAATGTGAGATAGAGATACCACATTATGTAAGGAGGGAGAATGTGAGATAGAGATACCACATTATGTAAGGAGGGAGAATGTGAGATAGAGATACCACATTCTGTAAGGAGAGAGAATGTGAGATAGAGATACCACATTCTGTAAGGAGAGAGAATGTGAGATAGAGATACCACATTCTGTAAGGAGGGAGAATGTGAGATAGAGATACCACATTCTGTAAGGAGAGAGAATGTGAGATAGAGATACCACATTCTGTAAGGAGGGAGAATGTGAGATAGAGATACCACATTCTGTAAGGAGGGAGAATGTGAGATAGAGATACCACATTCTGTAAGGAGAGAGAATGTGAGATAGAGATACCACATTCTGTAAGGAGGGAGAATGTGAGATAGAGATACCACATTCTGTAAGGAGAGAGAATGTGAGATATAGATACCACATTCTGTAAGGAGAGAGAATGTGAGATAGAGATACCACATGCTGTAAGGAGAGAGAATGTGAGATAGAGATACCACATTCTGTAAGGAGGGAGAATGTGAGATAGAGATACCACATTCTGTAAGGAGAGAGAATGTGAGATAGAGATACCACATTCTGTAAGGAGGGAGAATGTGAGATAGAGATACCACATTCTGTAAGGAGGGAGAATGTGAGATAGAGATACCACATGCTGTAAGGAGAGAGAATGTGAGATAGAGATACCACATGCTGTAAGGAGAGAGAATGTGAGATAGAGATACCACATTCTGTAAGGAGGGAGAATGTGAGATAGAGATACCACATTCTGTAAGGAGAGAGAATGTGAGATAGAGATACCACATTCTGTAAGGAGGGAGAATGTGAGATAGAGATACCACATTCTGTAAGGAGGGAGAATGTGAGATAGAGATACCACATTCTGTAAGGAGAGAGAATGTGAGATAGAGATACCACATGCTGTAAGGAGAGAGAATGTGAGATAGAGATACCACATGCTGTAAGGAGAGAGAATGTGAGATAGAGCTACCACATTCTGTAAGGAGAGAGAATGTGAGATAGAGATACCACATTCTGTAAGGAGGGAGAATGTGAGATAGAGATACCACATTCTGTAAGGAGAGAGAATGTGAGATAGAGCTACCACTTGCTGTAAGGAGAGAGAATGTGAGATAGAGCTACCACATGCTGTAAGGAGAGAGAATGTGAGATAGAGCTACCACATGCTGTAAGGAGGGAGAATGTGAGATAGAGCTAGCACATGCTGTAAGGAGAGAGAATGTGAGATAGAGCTACCACATTCTGTAAGGAGAGAGAATGTGAGATAGAGCTACCACTTGCTGTAAGGAGAGAGAATGTGAGATAGAGCTACCACATTCTGTAAGGAGAGAGAATGTGAGATAGAGCTACCACTTGCTGTAAGGAGAGAGAATGTGAGATAGAGATACCACATTCTGTAAGGAGAGAGAATGTGAGATAGAGATACCACATGCTGTAAGGAGAAAGAATGTGAGATAGAGCTACCACTTGCTGTAAGGAGAGAGAATGTGAGATAGAGCTACCACATTCTGTAAGGAGAGAGAATGTGAGATAGAGCTACCACATGCTGTAAGGAGAGAGAATGTGAGATAGAGCTACCACATGCTGTAAGGAGAGAGAATGTGAGATAGAGCTACCACTTGCTGTAAGGAGAGAGCTGGAGGTGAGGACAATAACAGAAGAAGAGGTGGAGAAAGGTGTAAAAAAGATGAAAACTGGGAAGGCTGTAGGAGTGGACGAACTATCAGTGGAAATGGTGAAAGCAACCAGACTAGTGGGAATCAAGTGGCTGGCGATTTGTTTAATGTGTGCTTATAGCAGTAGATACACCAACAGAGTGGGGAAGAGGAGTGATTGTGCCGATATGGAAGGGGAAAGGGGACATCCATGACCCAGGGAGAAACAGAGGCATCACATTACTGAGCCAAGCCCTGAAATTGATGGAAAGAATACTGGATGCTAGGCAGAGGCATATAGTGGAGAGCAAAATCGGAGAGAATCAGCTGGGATTTAGTAAAGGGAGAGGAACGGATGATGGATTGTTTACCATCAGACAAATTATTGAGAAGAGGAAAGAATTTAGAAAGGATGTAGTATTCGGTTTTGTCTATCTGGAAAAGGCATTCGACACCGTGCCGAGAGAACTTGCATTTGCAGTCATGAGATGGATGGAGGTTGGAGAGGCAGAGGTCAGAATGGTTGAGGAAATGTACAAGGAGACAACAGCAGTGGTGAGAGCCGAAGGAGAAACATTGGAACAATTTGGAGTGGGAATAGGACTTAGACAGGGAAGTGCCTTGAGTCCCCTTCTTTTCATTATGTTGATGATTGATGAACCTGATCTGTGGAAAGGTACCTGATCAGGAAGAACTTAAGAAGATACTATATGCAGATGACCTAGCAGTGGTGGCTGATGACAAAGAGGATTTATAGAAAACATTGCAAGAATGGAGTAACACCTTTAGAAAACATGGCCTCCGGATGAATCTGGAGAAGACAGAGGTAATGTGGATAGGCGGGACATGTGCAAAGAATGGGTGAAGACAGATTGTCAAAAAAAGCATAGAAAGCAGAAGAGGGTGGCAGAAGAAGAAGAGGAAGACCAAAGCTGCGATGGAAAGACTGTGTCAAACGAGATCTGGAAAGGGCAGGTACGAACAGTCAAGAATGGAAGACCACCGCAGAAGACAGAGGGAAATGGAGAACATTAACAACGAAAGTAGAAGAAGCAATCAAGTGACTTGGACCCCACACCGCAAGGGAAGAAGGGGAAGAAGAAAAAAGGTATATTACAAAGTGCATGACTAAGGAAATATGTTTGTCCGAACAGAAAATAAGAAAATAAAACATCAACAACATATAAACTACCATTATTGTTTTGAGCACGTCACCCGAACAAAATAATTATTTGGGTGTCGTAATCTGTATCAGACTTAGAACAATATAATTATCTTGCAAAACATATAATCCATGCTCATCGGGATGCAAAGGCAACACACGCACGCACGCACGCACGCACGCACGCACGCACGCACGCACGCACGCACGCACGCACGCACACAGCGGTATTGTGTAACAGTAGGAACGGAAGAGTGACGTAATTGCGTAATTCAAGGTCCCGCGGCATCGCGTCGTTCTACTTGCAACATGCGCTGACTGAACATATTAATGGCAGATGTAGATATGCTAGTAATATCTGTTCAGAGATAAAATATTTCGATTATCTCACATTTATCTTTCTACGATCGGACTTACACTGAACGAAACACAGTAACGACAGACGGAGTGCTCCTATTCAGTCAGCAAATGCCACTACTGTCTGACTGAAATAAAAATCAGATAAAGATTTTCCACAACCGTCAGCTGGGTGAATGGCAGACATTGAACACGGTTGACCTATATTCATTGCCATCCATCAACAATATGTCAATGAACGATTCAGTCAGGGCCGCACTCATAGCTTTCCTGGAAGCTCCCTGGCCGTTCTGTGAGGTTAGGCTACTAACCACACCTGAGAATAACGTTGTCATCGTGTCTGTGGTAACGTAGAACGTGTCTGAGTTTAAACCAATGGACGTGGTTCAGGTTTAGGTAATGTTGGCATTCTTGTCACATGCATTGAAGCACGCACACAAGAACAGCCACATACGCACGCAAGCACGCACGCACGCCCGCACGCATGCACGCACGCACGCAAGATGGACGAACGAACGAACGCATGAACGAATGCACAAACACTCAGACCTCCTTCGACTTACCGGAAGTGAAACTCATCCGACATATATGCCACAGTATGTCCGCCACGGCCGTCGTGCATTTGCATATAACATGGCTACTTGACTCACGTGAGTTCGATGCAATCTATTTCTGATTTTTTCCCAGGATATCACCACTTTTCTGGACAGTTTGAATAACAAGTGTCCTCGCGTCTTCCAATTATGACTACGACCTTTTGTGTGCGCAGACGCCTGGATCGTTGACTACTAATTGGCAGTTGGATGAGAGACGGTGACATTTGAGAAACACTTGATAATGTCACTTAATAAAAGTCGATATTATCAGCCCTTTCACGGATTGGTTGATGCTAGCACGACCGTTCTCTAAGATCGACTTTCAAAGGAGGGCATAGTTACAACGGGAAGCAAAAGGTGTAAATAATGGCCTAATTTCTATTTATCTCTCTCCGATCTCTCTAGTACCGTCTTCACACCGATCTCTATAGTACCGCCTTCACACTGATCTCTCTAGTACCGCCTTCACACCGATCTCTCTAGTACCGCCTTCATACCGATCTCTCTAGTACCGCCTTCACACTGATCTCTCTAGTACCGCCTTCACACCGATCTCTCTAGTACCGCCTTCATACCGATCTCTCTAGTACCGCCTTCACACTGATCTCTCTAGTACCGCCTTCACACTGATCTCTCTAGTACCGCCTTCACACCGATCTCTCTAGTACCGCCTTCACACCGATCTCTCTAGTACCGCCTTCACACTGATCTCTCTAGTACCGCCTTCACACCGATCTCTCTAGTACCGCCTTCATACCGATCTCTCTAGTACCGCCTTCACACTGATCTCTCTAGTACCGCCTTCATACCGATCTCTCTAGTACCGCCTTCATACCGATCTCTCTAGTACCGCCTTCATACCGATCTCTCTAGTACCGCCTTCACACCAATCTCTCTAGTACCGCCTTCACACTGATCTCTCTAGTACCGCCTTCATACCGATCTCTCTAGTACCGCCTTCACACCGATCTCTCTAGTACCGCCTTCACACCGATCTCTCTAGTACCGCCTTCACACCGATCTCTCTAGTACCGCCTTCACACCGATCTCTCTAGTACCGCCTTCACACCGATCTCTCTAGTACCGCCTTCACACCGATCTCTCTAGTACCGCCTTCACACCGATCTCTCTAGTACCGCCTTCACACTGATCTCTCTAGTACCGCCTTCACACCGATCTCTCTAGTACCGCCTTCACACCGATCTCTCTAGTACCGCCTTCACACCGATCTCTCTAGTACCGCCTTCACACTGATCTCTCTAGTACCGCCTTCACACCGATCTCTCTAGTACCGCCTTCACACCGATCTCTCTAGTACCGCCTTCACACCGATCTCTCTAGTACCGCCTTCATACCGATCTCTCTAGTACCGCCTTCACACCGATCTCTCTAGTACCGCCTTCACACCGATCTCTCTAGTACCGCCTTCACACCGATCAACTCACGAACGTCAATGTCTGGAAATCAAGTCAACGGCCGGAGTCATAAATACGGGCCCTGTTCAGGGTCGGCTCCGACCATGATGACCTTTTTTAACGTATAATGACTATCAATAGAGAAACAACTCTGACCTGAACAGCAGGCAAAATGATGATATCGTGTGCTTACATGAGACTCACCGGGGACTTGATAACATCGGTGTACCAGACCAATGATAACACCGGTGTACCAGACCAATGATAACATCGGTATACCAGACCAATAATAACATCGGTATACCAGACCAATGATAACATCGGTATACCAGACCAATGATAACATCGGTATACCAGACCAATGATAAGCCACACGAACAATATGGCAGCGCCATATTTGTCAAGACTGTCCAATCGTTGGGCCTGGGCTGAAAAAATATTAAACACATCGGGCTTGGACCGGGCCTGGGCCGAGTTTAAGTGGGTCGGTCCGGGCCTGGGCTGGGCCTGGACCTAATAAAAATATTAATACAAAACCCATACATATTACTACTTGTAATACTTGTAATTACTACTTGTAATACTTGTATTTACTACTTGTAATACTTGTAATTACTACTTGTAATCTTGCCTGCCTGAATGACCTGCCCACTGCCCACTGCCCAGTGCCCACCCCAGTTGGTATTTTCCAATTGTGTTAACTAGTGTCTACTGCTTAGTGTCTACAATTTCCCAAGTACTGATTCATTCACATTTGTACTAATTCACACATGTCTGAACCTGATCTGTCTCAGGCTAGTGACTGCAGGCCTGCTGGAAATGTCACTGGGTGTCAGTGCCAGTGGGTGACATGGAATTGAGATACCAATATTAATGCTTTTTAATGTTATTTAATAAAACAATACGTATGTATTACAGTTTATTTGTGTTTCGTTTTTATTTATAAGATAATAGGTTTACCTTTTTTTAATTTAGCGGGCCGCGGGCTTACCCGTCTTTGGGACCTGAAACATGCGGCCGGGCCGGGTTTGGGCCTGGGCCTGAATTCTAGTTTGCGGGCCTGGGCCAGGCTGGGCTTGACGAATGTTTGCGGACCTGGGCCGGGCCTGTATTATAACTGCTAATTGCGGGCCGGGCTTGGGCTCAAATTATAGGCGTGTGCTGGGCACACTCACTAAAAAAGTGTGCGACTAAAAGGCAATATTGACCCGACAGCAAACATACCTAATACCTAAAAAAATCCTCAAAATAAAAATGTTTTTTCCTGATTTTGCGAAAACGCTTGACATTGTCGCGCTTTCGCGGGATATTTGAGCAAAAAGCGGGACTGTCCCGCGCAATGCGGGACGGATGACACCTCTGGTGATGTTCCGTCCAGGAAAGCAAGCACGAGCCAGCTGTTCGATCTGACAGAACGTGTGGAAGATGACGTCGAAAAAGGTCTAATCACCAAGTCGTGGAAATGTTCCATGAAAACCACAAAACCGCTGAACTTATCACCCAACAACACTAGATTGGAAATGTGGAAAAGACGACTGCTCGATCAAACAGCCGTCGTCAAAATTAGAAATCCTACTCGCCGGGACTAACCACGACTCTGCTAGCAGTCACGTCACCGGCTGTGCACCGTTGCCGGAAGTGGCGCTAGAGTGATCAGTTTCACCTTGTTGTTGTTGGTGTTTAACAAGATTTAACAAGATTGCCATCTCGAACAACAAGTTCCAGATGGCAAGTGGACAAGGAAGCCATTGGCTTATCGAGAGTCCAACAATTTTCTCATCTATGTGTAGCCCGCCCTTATCAGATATCTGTCAATTCTATTTTTAAACATATTCACACTACTAGCATTAACACAATCGTTTGGCAGTTTGTTCCATTCATTTATCACCCTCTGTGAGAATGAGTACTTTCTCATGTCCAACCTACACTGCTCCTTAACTAATGCTGCTTTGTGTCCTCTGATTCTACTGCCTTCTTTAAGTTCGAAGAACATATTCCTATCAACATCCTCATAACCGTTCACTATTTTAAACACTTCTATTTGGTCTCCTCTTAGTCTCCTGGTCTCTAGTGTTGTCAAACCACATTGTAATAAGCGACTTTCGTAACTAAGGTCTCTTAATTCTGGAATCATCTTAGTTGCTCTTCGTTGTATTCTTTCTAGCTTATCTATGTCTTTTTTACGATATGGCCTCCATGCTTGAATACAATATAATAGTGTTGTTGTTGTCGTTGTTGTTGTTATTGTTGTTGTTGTTGCAATGTGTGGGCGTTCCTGGCGTAAATCTACCTGTTCGCACACAAACGCATGCGCACGCACGCACGCATGCACGCACGCATGCACGCACGCACGTACGCGCAATCAGCGAAATGTGATTGCGGGAACCCGAGGCAATGTCTCACCTCCTCCGCTGCCGACTACTGTGGGACGTGGCTGGAAGTAGGAGACGGAAGGTTGGTCATAAAATTGGTGGGAGATGGTTGGATGACCCAAAACCTGGAGGGAGACGGGCAGTTGAGACACCCGTCACACCCATCACTACTCGACAAATGCATGTGACAGTAAATGGCAACACTTCCCGTGAAAGACACAAGAAGATCGCGTGTCGCAACAAAGAGTTTTTAACACCGAACGATTTATCATAGTACAGAAGGGCGGGTTAGACATACTGTAGATGAAGAATTGTATGACTCTTGATAAGCCAACGGTTTCCCTGACCACTTCTGACTTGTCATCTAAGATGTTTGCCTCAGATGGCAATCTTGTTAAATCGTGTCACATCTAAATCCGCTGGCGCGTATTGTAATCCAAGTATGGAGAAAGGGGATATGACGTCACGACAAATATTTACTGTCTCTGCTATTGCAGAATATATATATATATAGTCATGTCTGCCTAGTACAACTAGAGTTACTTTATTACGATGTCCGATATTTTGATACCGAAGAAACCGATTAGTGATTATGCAGTTGTAAAAAAGATAATATTGATCACGCAGTACGCGTTTGTCTGTAATATCGGCGTCTTACGCGTTACCGGCGACTCTCCTTGTCTACACGAACCACGATGACGCACCGAGCACTTGATAAAAAATAAACGATCAATCTATATTCGCCGTTTACGAACAACACCAATCTTCTTCAGCAGCGATGTAATTATGGCCCGTAAAACAGAAATCTCCCAATACGTTTTGTAATCGCTCTACCGCATCACGAGCGTTTTATCGTTCGTTTTACGTCCGCCGTGACAGTGAAATCTCGGATTCCGTAATGGCATGACAGGTCGAGTTATCGATCGCGTCGCGAGAGTGATACTCGACAAACTGTGGGAGTTAAATAGGCGTAACGTCTACGCTACGTGTGGATGTACGTTATCTGAGTACCCTGTGTGTATGCAACGTTTATGACGCATGATTCAGAATAAAACGAATCGCGCTAGACTCTAATAGCGGCGGTTTTGTGACGTCACGGCGTCTGTGGAACGAGTGAACAAGATCGAAGAGTGAAACAGTGAAAGGCTGACTCATTATTAATTAGCAACTTTTTAAATTTCGTCTTAAAATGCATTTATTTTAGGCAGCATTCACTGGTTATTTATAGAATTATATATTATTTATATAGTCTGATAGCTAATATTGCCACATGCATATTTAAATATCTTATTGTATTTTATTATTCCTTTTTTCTACAGCAGTACAATAGCATGCGTTGCACATGGCCAATTTTAAATACCTTATCTGATTTCATTGCAGTTTTGTTTTATTATATTTGTATTAACTAGGATATACTATACTTATATAGTTCATACATATGAACCTTTTATCAAATATGTTCATAATGTAAACACATGTTTGAGTATATTGTTTACATTTGATAAATCCTGTATGTGGGAGCCTCCGAACATAACTTTTATTCTGGATATACGGCGCTTTAAAAATAAAAGTTATTATTTATATTATTATCGTTATAAAAATTATTATTAAATGTCGTGTGAACACTCAGATGTCAAACAAATACAACTGCACTTGATAGTCCACGCGATTCCTGCGAACTCTTGTTCACGTTCCCGAGCCGCCATGGTGAAATTTAGTTTCGGAGATCAACACATTGTATTCACCTGATGCTGGGATTCCCGTGAGGTAATTGCCACGTGCGTATCCACGAATATTAACAATATATATATATATATATATATATATATATATATATATATATATATATATATATATATATATATATATATATCCACATCAGCATATTGTAGAAAAACGACTACTCGCGACGCTTGTTAACATTCGAAGTGGCGGAATATATATATATTGCAATTATTATTTTGCATTATATATATAACTTTGTTATTACCTAGTATTTATGAACTATATTTTATAGTTATTATTGTTTGTATTGTCTCTAAAATATCATGTTAAGTTATTATCACATGCATGTAAAGCACCAATCCAAATTTTCACGCCTGAAATTGATAACTGATAAAAAACTGCCTAACCCTTTTTTGGGCCCGCTTCTGATTTTAGTGCAATAGAAATGTCTTGTATACATATACTTACATAGTATTTTATACATATACTTATATAGTATTGTATGCATATAATTTTTGTATAACTATAATGAGTGTCTATGCAAAACGCCGACTATTTTATTTCGTAAACAACCTGTAATTGATGATGAGATCGTAACTGTCTGTCAAAAAATATTCTCTTGTTTCGGGGCGAACATCGTGTTTACTTAGCAAGCGTAGGAACATCATTTACGGGTATTAATGATATTCCCTTCACGTGATACCGTGGACACCTGACCATGATAAAGTTTGCCCAAATATACTGGAAATTGTCGACCGCTGTTCGCGAGTGTATCGAATACCAAGATTGTATGAATATCAACTCTGTCGCTCAGTATAGTCTGTTTAAAACTGATAACGACCAAATTACATGACATAAATTGCGTTCGTTAAAGCACATTTCAAAAGTCGATATATTAGAATATTTACAGTTAATACTACGTGACCGGACTGCACAGTAAAGACGATCAGATTGTGTGCCTTTACATTGTGAAACCCAATAAACACTCACGGGCAAAACGGATACACCATTGTAATACCGAAAACAATCGGCCATTGCGAACAATCGGGAATATTGGCAGCTGTTCTACTGGATTACTATTACATCCTAATGAAATTGGTCACACGCCTGCAGAATTGGAAGTTAGATATATAAATCTTATACGTATTGCTACATAGCCGCGGGGTTTAACTGTTGTATCGCCTGTTCTAATACTCTCCACTCAGCTGGTAATTGATTAGAACTTGTCGCGAGAAAGACGGCAGCCGCTGGCGAGCCACGGGAACGCTCTGACGCAGGTGGTCAACGGATGGGCCGAGAGCGTAACGTCTCAATCATGCTGCTAAGCCAGTCGCGACCGAATGCAATTGTTCGCAAGCCTAATGATGGAGTTGAACCATCTGCGTGAATACATTGTCAATATACTGTTCGATGCGGCCAGAAATACGCTGGTTCCGAAATAGCATCAATACTGTCCAACAAATCAGAATTATGGGCAAACACCCAGACACCTCGTCAATTGAACTGAATCGCGCAGATATATTCGATTATTGAAATTGCGAAACAAGTGCGAGAACGCCAAAGCGGGCGGCGCTGCCTCGAGTGTGCCCAAGAGTGATGGCTGGCTATCTGTACATACCCAGCCGCGTGAATATACTTTACGTATGACGCCAAGAAGGCCGAATTTACTGAGGCGTGGGTGCGTGCGCCATTTAATGATATAAAACCACTAGCGTCATCTCTGGAGGGTCAGACCGCAATTATACTTCCGCGTATGTTTCAAGCGAATGCACAGTGCCACAAATTCACACGTTAGCCGAATTCAGTGATTTTGTTTGCGAAGAAGTAACTGTATTCAGCCAGCAAGATGGGTGCCTTTGAAATGTTCGACCTTTGGCAATGAGGCGTTGCATTTTGAAGCGGATTTGAAGAGGCATACTGGTTTTGTTCGTGACATTCTCGAAACACCCGTAGTTTACAACAACTACCAATTGTTGACAGTATGCGCGTTTGCAACAGGAATAAAGAGTAGGAAGTAAGGGATTTTGACCGACCTATTTCAGCACCAGTGTCTTAAGGTTCAGCTCGTACGGGCAGTGAGGAATGTCACGTGGAAAAAACACATCTTTTTCACATTTTGACCGAGTTAATAAATATTACATTATACATATCATAGGAGTAATTTGCCCGCACGGGAGGCCTTAAAACACTGTCTTACATTGATGACATATGACACTATGTCAGTGAATGTCATGCATATTTAGAATTTTTATGGTCACATTTGTCTACAGTCACCCAAAACGTTAACATGACCATCCACGGGAAAATTAACTTTCGTCTGACCCCTACGTTTTGTATGTTATGTGGAGTGAGTCGTCGAACGACGGATCTCGTCAGTTGTGCTTTCACTGGTGACTGTGTAAGCCGATGTACGACGTGCATTGGCGTCCACAGATAGTACAGTCATAGGTGGTCGCAGGTCCCTGCGGAGGTTGACCATTCTTCCGCTGTGTTCTCCGGTCTTTGATTATTTGTAGTCGTTTCTGCTCGAAGTCCTGTAGACCAGTGTGGCAAGTGTGACGCCAGAGAGGGTGATTTGTTGCTGTCGCTTCCCATGTGTTCTGAGGGTGGAACAGGACTTCAGCGTTGTATCTTTTCTTTGGCCGCCTCTTGTTCGGCAACTGGTCTTTAGTTAGCCATAGAACAGCGCCTTGGGTATGTGGTCATCAGTCATACGGACCAGGTGACCAGACCAACGGAGTTGTGCTCGTTTGATGTGAACTCGATTCCCCATTGTTCCGCACCATATCTTGCCATTTGATGCCTGCTATCTGTCGTCAGCAGCGCATGTGAAACTGATCTAGTCGTCTGATATGTCGTCGGTATGGGGTCCATGCCTCACATCCGTAGAGCGGGGGGTTGTAATTCGACGGCACAATACACGTTGATACACGTGCTCAGGCACACGCCACGTTCAATCCTGAGCTTGGTTGGTCTGCCGAAAGAAACATTTGCTTTTCCAAAGCAGGCAGAGATGTCATCATCAACCCTAGTGTTTCGGACAACGTACTTCCCAGATAGGTGAATTTATCCACGACATTTAAGGGGACGTTGTCAATAGCAATGTTTGGTGGTAAATGGTAGGTGCCAGGCTTTAGTTGGAACATAACTTCCGTTTTCTTTAGGCTGATTGTGGGTCCAAATCGACGGGCCGCTTTAGCAAAAGGGTCGGTGATTGTCTTTGTATCGTTGATTGAGTGTGCAATGAGTGCACAGTCGTCAGCAAACAGCAGGTCTCGGACAAGTAGTTCTGTAATCTTGGTCTTGGCTTTCAGGCGCTGTAGACTGAATATGTTTCAGTTGGTGCGACGTACACACGTACACACAAGCATGTGTTATTACAATTTGCCGGAAACTAACTAAGCATTAATTAGACAGTAGCTGAAGTTGTCACTGTTCTTCAGCCGTGCCTAACTACGGCTGACGAAGCCACTGCCGACGACACAGACGGCTATAATCAGGTGCCTCTGTCTGACGTTGCTGTTACGTGATTACGATGCGAGCGCTTTTACACGAGCAATGTCAGCAAGGCGTTCTCGAGTTACTTGACGAACAGATGTATTCCGCTTCGCGTCTCGGTTCAGTTGCTGGCTGTTTACGTCGCCGCCATCTGGGTAAATACCACATGTTCCCGTGTGCTGCTTCAGTGTGTGTTTATTCACAGCAATGAATGTTAACTTGTTTATAAACGACAAGTGGCAACCCAGGTTTGCTGTAATTAATTCAACCACGCACACGCACGCGCACACACACGGACGCACGCACGCACGCACGCACGCACGCCCGCACGCAATGATTGACTGCCTGCTTTATTTATTTACGTGCATACGAACATATACATATGTACCCACGTAGTACGTGTATGTGTGAGCGTGAGTGCGTACGTAACTAAGTAAAGCAGTTAGTCAATCACTGCGTGCGTGTACATGTATATGTTCGTACGTACGTACGTATATACGTGTGTGTATACGAATATATACAACGAAGCTATCAATAAAATATGTAATATTTGATGGACGAGCGACCGCGAGAAGCTGTCAATTTGAATATGATTAATGGTTTCCTGATCGCATCAATGAATTGATCTAATTTTCATAAATCCAATATGGCCGCCGCCTTTAGATTTATTGTCATTCAAAAACTAATCGAATTTAAAATTAATGTAATCTGTCACCAACACAAACTTGTACTTCAGTTACGTGCACTAATTCCGAGAATACAGACGCTGAAATAAGCGTGAATCAGAATGACACGAAACAGTTCTTATGGTAGTTTGAGTGGTCTCGAGTACTTAGAAGTAACATTTAGTGCCGATAGGAACGCTTCAGAGCAATGTGGGATTGCTGCTTCAAAAGGTGATCAAATTATATGGCTAATTATGAGAACTATCACATATAAGGAGAAAAGCTAATTGTACCCCTTTACAAAGCAACAGACCGCATTTGGAATAGTGTATACAAGCATGGAGGCCGTATCGTAAGAAGGATATAGACAAGCTAGAAAGAATACAGCGAAGAGCAACTAAAATGATTCCAGAATTCAGAGACCTTAGTTACGAAAGTCGCTTATTAGAATGTGGTTTGAATCCAGGAGACTATAAGAGGATACCAAAATTAATAGAAGTGTTTAAAATAATGAATGGTTATGAGGATATTGATAGGAATATGTTCTTCAAAAAGAAGGCAGTAGAACCAAAGGACACAAAGCATCATTAGTTAAGGAACAGTGTAGGTTGGACATGAGAAAGTACTCATTCTCACAGAGGGTGATAAATGCATGGAATAAACTGTCAAATGATTGTGTTTATGATAGTAGTGTGAATATGTTTAAAAACTGAATCGACAAATACCTGATAAGGGCGGGCTATATATAGATGATAAACTTGTTGGACTCTTGATAAGCCAGTGGCTGCCTTGTTCAGTTGCCATTTGGAACTTGTAGTTTTGGATGGCAATTTTATTGAATCTTGTTAAATCAAGCTCCGTTAAAGAAGTCGACCGAGGAGCCTAGATTGCGCTGGTCGGCTAGACAAGCTTCCGTCACTTGTCAAAGAAGGTGAACCTGTGGCAGGCCCAAATAATGCATATTTTGTTAACTGATTCTTACATAATAATTATAGTACACTATTTTTCAAACAAGCACAAATCATCCAAAAAAAGGGACCACGTAGTATTGCAATTTTCATAAATTACTTGCATAAAGTCGTTCGGTTTATATAAGAAATTAAGTTGCTTTCCCTATTTCCGCCAGACGATGAAATAAAAAATGTACGTATCTACGTAATAATGAAGAGATTCGTCAGACTGGACGTTTCAATATATTAATCTTTTTCTCGCATTTCCCAGTAAATTTTACTTTTTTTCGTAACGAATAAAAATGTAAAAACAATACAGTAGTCCGATTCTACAACATTACGCCACAGCCCGAGCTTGGAGGCGCGTCAGAACCGTTGGGCAGTCGCTACTCAGTAGGCTGATGCAATTTATAATTGTCAATATAATATGGTTTGACACCCTGAAGAGCTGGGGAGGGTGCGCAAGGCTACAAAGTAGGCCTACGGATGACGGTGAATTGTTTTTGTTTTTATCTCGCCTAACACTAACATTGAATTATTTCCAAACATTTGGTGCAGCACCCTCGTTCCAATGTTTGTTTCAACTCTGGGAATAAAGAATAGCCCTGACAGTGATGGTCGAGCCTGTTTATGCTGTCTTGCAAGAGTGAGCAGTGAATGTAAGTTTGCCGGTTGCTTAGATGAAAGAGCCTGATAAGAACTTGCACAGATCATGAAAATAGTAATCACCTTTTGTTCGGTCCATTTTTTTGGGGTCGTTTAAGTAATTGCTCGGATACATCGTTATGGTGTTTGGCTATCTTAAGTAGCAGAATTGAAGTAATTTCGACGACTACAACATTACAAACGAACCACCGCACAAAAGCCGATAACTTATCAGGCCCAAGAGACTTGAAAAAGCGACTTGGTAATAAATCATGCGAACATAGCACAAGACGAATAGTCTTGATATCGCGGCAGAAAACATCGGTATCGCTGCGTCCCTAACTGAGCAACACTTCGTGTCATACATCCACCCACCCACCTGCGCTAGAACCGGCGTCCTCGTCAACTCTGCATCGTGTACGTGGTTGACTCAAGGTGTTCAGTCAAAGCGAAGTATCCTCCATTGACAAAGTCATTGCGTAGCATCCTCCATTAACACGTTACAGTCCAGTGTTCGGTTAGTCGGGATCAGTGCTCGTAAGCCGCCGCGTAGCTCTCTGTTGCGTTCGTTAATGCGTCCAATTTCCGCGCGCCGTCCGACTCTGCCGGAGTGGGCGGTGAGCAGTACGTGGCGTCAGCTCACAGGGAGCCACCTGGCGATTATAACTGAAAACTCTCTCGCTCTATCGCTGTTTCGCTTTATTGCTACATCGCTCTCTCGTTCTCTCGCTCTACCCACCCTCTCTCCATGGTATTACATGCTATTACCTGGTATACCATGGTATACCTTGACATTACATGGTAAACTATGGTAGACCCTGCTTTTTATACTTATATTGTGCATGATAATTGTATAGTGTACCATGGGTTCCATGGTATATAACGGTATTTTACCATGGTTTACCTGTTTCAAAACACCGTGGTATTTTACCATGGCATACGATGATATGTTTTCATAAGGGCAATTCGACCGAGGTCGCTTTCGTTGTCAACAACTTAATACCCACAACACCTCCGTGATTGCACACATACCACCCCTGAAAGTCTCCTTTACTTGTAGATAATAACGTACATTTACTTGTAGATAATAACGTACATATTTCACGCAGTGAAGGCCAGGGCAGATTACTCAAAAACCGCACCTTTGATGTTAACGTTTCTTGGAGCTTAGATCCGATAATTACCTCGCAATGTCGATCGTAACACGGTTGCTCGTGAGCTGCGTGTTTGCAGTGTCGACTAGAGCGTGACATTGGGGCTAGTTCTGTTACCTCTGCTTCATTGCACACAACTAACCGCCGTGGATGTGACGTTAGAGTAGCCGTGGTGCCAAGTCTCCTGCGTTACCAATTGCGTGACATCTCCTCCTTCTCCTCCTCCCCTCCCCCCTCTTCCTCGTCCTCCTTCTCCTCCTCCCCTCCCCCTCTTCCTCGTCCTCCTTCTCCTCCTCCCCTCCCCCCTCTTCCTCGTCCTACTTCTCCTTTCTGTTGAAACAATTCGACGTTTTTGGTTACATAAGTGGTTACATAAAATGCGCACTTGACACGTTATTGTTTTTAAATGCTATTGTGCGGGACCTCTTTGCTTTGTGGTATTTCCGAGTAATCAGACATATTTATCAAATGGAAACCGAGTAGTTCTGCTGTGTTGCGCCGCTAACATTATGTTACTAAAACATGTTTTACTTGGACCCAATATGTAGTAACCCCCCTATGTTTACGGTCTAATCCCTCACACTCCCCTATCTCTTCCTCACGCATGCACGCACGCACGCACGCACGCACGCACGCACGCACGCACGCACGCACGCACGCACGCACGCACGCACGCACGCACAGTCCAGCGTTCAAGTTAACACATCATCTGGGGAATATATAGCATCTATGAATTAGGAAAAGGATCACGCATGACGTCCCTTCACTTAAACCGAGGTCATCTCTCCCCGCATCTCAAAATATGTGTCCATCCTATCGCTGCCGTCAATTCTGCCATTAAATCGCACTATCATCTCCACCGCGCAGGCGTCATTTGCGACACCGGCAACTGTGCAATTGTTGATTGCGCAGGTTTGTAGACGAAATCTGTCGTTTCATATATCCAGAGGTTCATTGTCGATTCCATTCATTCTGCGGTGTGGGAGTTTACGCCACGGATATGCATGACTTCTGCGTGCTTGAAAGCAAAACATAATGGCGGAATCGATAATGCTTTGACTGCGCAATTGCATCGGGCCGTGGGCTGCTACATTCGACCGAAAGGATACTGGGGCTCTATAGCACATGTCCGTGAACAACAACAACAACAACAACAACAACAACGACGACGACGACGACATAA
>BSQZ01000014.1:2327500-2375000 GCA_033239005.1 Lamellibrachia satsuma | reverse complement strand
TAATGGAATATATGCCAACAACTCCGTGACATATGCATAATTAATTTGGAACCTCAAGAATTCTTAACGTCAAACATTCATTGCGTGTAAAGACAACGGCGTACCGCAGAAGCCAGCCTCCAGATAAGACATTCCGGCTTAATGTGTTCGTGATATCCAACCGCACATCACTACAACGTCTTAATGCAAACCGTCCACGTTGGCGCCGCACAACCCACCAGACAACGGCCCGTTGCCTTCTGAATGAGGCGGAGAAGCCTCAGAGGAGAAAGAAGCAGATGAACCAAGACGAAGCCAACTTCCACCAGGAACCTCCCGACCCACTGTGCCAAGATCTGCGGGTCACGAATCGGACTCCTGAGTCACATCAGGACTCACGACATATTCTTGCCAGATGTCATCCTCAAAGTTCAAGGTGGGATAGGCACGAGACAAGATCTAGGTCGCAGTGTCTAGACATGTCGCTCGTCTAAACGCACTCATAATGAACTGGGCTCTATCATGTGACACAATGTCGCGTGACCAATTGGGGTACAGATCGCTTGTGTAAAGCCGTCTACTAAAAATGTATGTCATCAAAATTCGTTTGAAGAAAATCTTTGTTCAAGGAGACGTACCCACTGAGCTGATTCACTGACTAACTGTTCAACAACTATGCAACTACTATAGTCCAATACCGATGGTCAACAAATCACATTGGTCAAACTCTAATCTCTCAGTGAATGGTCAATTATAATACAACACAATTGATTACACTTTGAGTGGTTGTGGAATGGCAGTGTCCGGTAAAGTAATATGACTAAAGCGTCGACCATCTGTCCATGGTCGTGCCTTGACCAATCGTGGTCACTGCTGTGACCAGTCTTGGTCATCATCTATCGATTGTCCTCTAGTTCCTGTAGCAGTTGACGCCGTCTCAACTCCAGTTCCCCCTCGCTCAGTTCGCTCTCCGACGTCTCCCATCCCGTCTGGAATAATAATAAACCTCTATGGCACTGAAATACTCACGACTCTGAACCCAGAAGCCAACAAACCAGAACTGTTAAGCGTTATATCATGAAAAGTAACCATCAGAGTGCGGGACCCCTCTTAGAATTTAGTGTAGAAATATACATATTTTTAAAGTTGATTTTTGCAGTAAGTAGCAAGTTGCAGCTGACTTTAAGGTGATGGGAAGTTTGTCCCAGATTGTGGGAGCAGCTGGAAAGAAAGCGCCTTAGTCAGAATCATAAAGGGATATTTGAAAGATGCAGGAGACTTGCCAAATAAGGTGGCTATTGTATAAAATATAATATATGTAAGAAGGTAAAAAATGTATTTGATAGGTAACCAGAATCCAGCGTAACTGTCTACGTAGGGGTAGTGATGGTAAGAAACGAGGCACCCTGAATACAACACATGCAAGGCAATTTTGCATACAATCTTGTTTAGCAATATTGGTTAGCAGTGAGTTGCAATAGTCAAGGCAGCTACTAATTAGTGTAGTTGATAATGTATTAACAATAAATAATATGTAACTAGAATTACTTTATCTTTCTTCTCCGGTGGAGGGCTTTTCTTTTTCTTTGATTTCTTTTCTTTTTCGCGGTATTCCCCTTCGTCTTCAGACGCGCTTGAGTGATTGTGCGGCTTTCTCCTGGATTTCTTTTCACGGTATTCGCCCTCGTCTTCAGACGCGCTTGAGCGACCAGGAGAAACCTGCAGCAAAACAGGCAGCTGTGGAACTTCTCCACATTGTCAAATAATAAATATTCAACACATTCACAATATATATATATATATATATATATATATATATATATATATATATATATATATATATATATATATATATATATATATATATATATATATATATATATATATATATATTGTGAAGAACTTTTTAACATGGACACAAGTGCACAGAAGGTTCAGGACATTTCTTAATGTTTGCCAATAAACCTATATATTTCCAGACCATCAGGATAAATCTGCAAGAAAGTGGTTTAATCCAGTTTCTTTCAGTTTCTAGTCAGTTAACACATCTTTTTTTATGGCTGAATAAGCTATGATACATGGGTAGGACATGTTCTGAACCCTAACTGCACATTTATGACCAAATAAGCTACAATACATCGGTAGGACATGTTCTGAACCCTAACTGCACATCTGGTTGCACCTTTGTGTTTTACATGTCTTGCTAATGGTTCATGTGTAGTTTCCAGGATACCAAATAAAGAAAACTGAATTTGTTTATAATTTATGGATGCTTAGTTATGTATATTCCTTAGTTATGTATATTCCTTAGTTATGTATATTCCTCCAGATCAACCTGACATAAATTTATGTATAAATAATTTGTTTATCTGTTCTAAAAATGGCTAAAGTAACAGTATTTGTCAGTTATATGAAGCACCAATCGAAAGTAAATACTAATAAAATTAATTATCATATAAAATGGCATAAACTTAGGTAGCAAATTATGTTTTGGAAAGTGATACTACTTTTAGCCATATCAGTTTTTTTCTGCAATACCAACTTCAAACTTTATTTTATTTATTATATTATAAATATTTTTATCAGTCTTTCTTGGAATTTTGAAGAAAACAAAATATTTTATCTTTTAAAAAATACCAAGGCAATTCTGCTTACATTATTATTATTATCAGTATTTCTTTGTAAATGGTTATGAAAATTAGAATTTTTTTTTAACAAAACTCAAACAAATAAAAAAACACTGGCCGGCAAAAGAACATTCAGCCAGTGAACGCAATTAATACAAATATACAGAGCTATAAATCATAACAATCAGACTTGTTGGCAAGGCACAAACTGGCAAGTCAAGTCTCAAGTCAATGACCTCCAAGTCCAAATCAAATCTTGAGTCTATCTGAATTTCGAGTCACGTCGCAAGTCTTAAAAATATGCCACTTGAGCCCGATTCAAGTCAGCTCCTGTGATTCGGGTCAACAAGTCTGATATGCAGGAACTGAGAAACAAACTTAAAATAATGTAGAACCAACGGATGAATAGAAGACATACAGTTTTATGCGCAGTAAGAACGTCAATTGGTGTTTGAACCGTCAATGTAGCCCGGCCAGCACTAGAAGCATGCCAACGTTGTTACGCTTAACTTATATTAATCGGTATTTCTTTGTAAAAACAAAATAGTGCTGTGGCTTAAACAAATTATGCACTAAAAACTGCAAATCCGTAACGTATTAAAGACAAATAAGGCAGAATGAACTATATCAATGACTATTACACAGTACCCAAAATTAATTATGAAAGTGTCATAATGTTAATATTGTTAACATAAAAAACTGAGGAAGCAAGTGGCCCTACGATTTGATACAGATCATGGTTTGTAAGCTGATAACATGAACACATAAATCTGTATGTGGACTCACCGAGCGAGACGCACGCTTCTTCTTCTTCTTTGATTTTTTGTGCTTTCGCGATTTCTCGTAGGCACGCTCTGCAAGAGGGAGAAACAGTGGTTGTCATCATTGCTGTGACCGTCAACAAAGACAAAGAGTAATCGTCAACAAAGGGAAAGCAAACAGATGGGATAATTAAAAACTAGGATTTAAAAAACAGGATAAATAAACCAACATTAAAAAAGTAGGAAATGCAGAATGGCTGGAAAACTTAAAATGCTTTGTGCCGTACCTGAATCCGAGGAAAGTGGAGGTGACCTAGACAATGACCTTGACCTCTTCTTCTTTTTCCGGTGCTTACTCACGTATTCCTGCTCCGATTCCGACTGTAAAACACAGATTGCGACACTGTTAGCATACACAACACTGTCTTCAAAATTAACCATCAAACTGCACACAAAAGTCATAGTATATTTAGACATACGCACCTATAACTTACTAATCCAGACCCCAATTTTTTATGTGTTTTAATATCATTCTAACAACAATTAAATTGACCAAGAAAAGAACTTGTGTTTTAGCAACAGCAATTCTCCATAGCACAAGTGGTGACATCTAGTGAATGAACCAAACATTATTTTGATACGTTTAAATTATGTAGTAGCATTGCTCTTGGACCCACACACGTGTGCTGATCTTGCCAAAGATTCATAGGGTGGCTATTTTCAAGGGGTGGTTACAGTTAGGGCATTAAATCTTGGTTCAATTATCTAAAAAGCAGGTTCATTGCTGCCTGTGTCTTTCGGAAGAGACACTAAAAGCCATTGGGCCCTTCTACCTGGTATCTATGTTAGGGGAAGTAACAGATCCCACACAGGGAAATGGACTCTATCAGTTGTGGACTTACAGAGCTGGTGGTCTCGATCGAAAACACCATATGGGCACTGCATTGGCAGCTTGCTCTGTATGCGCCATGAGTGCCTTGTGTAAGTGGATACTGGTGCTATATAAGACCACACATCATTATTATTATTGTACAGAGGTGTTGACTCACAACAGAGCGTGATCGTGACCGTGAGCGTGACTTGCGCCGCTGCTTGCGTGACTTCTTCGAGTGTTTCTTGTGGTGACACGTGTGTCCGCAGGACTCCTCCATCGCGAGGAGGAACTCGGTCATGAGTCGCGCACGATCTGCGTCAACAGCAATCGCCTCAAACGCTGGCTCTTTCTCAAACCTCTCACACACCTACAATGGGGCAAAAGATCACGACATGGGCCCAATAAATACAAATTATCTAAAAAGCAGGTGCATTATAGACATTCTCCTCCGTTTGTATTAGGTAGATGCATTACAAATCTGCCTAGTCTCTATTGACTTGTGCATATTTTCAAGTAAACCAGGGTTCAATGAAACACATAAAGTAAATACAAACTTCAGCAGCGTTAACAAGAACTTGAGGAGACAATTTTTCTCCCTATGTTATCTCAATGGGCAGAGTTATGTCTGCATCGAACAATACCAGCTTACATCTTCCCACTTGTCTCCGACAGCGAGAGGAGGCGCGGACTGCTTGAGCATGTTCCTGAAGGAACTCTCCAGGCGGCGTTGCTGCAACAGACAGAGCGAGCTTCGAGCTGAACAGATTTAATAAAAATGCTAAAGGTGTCAAACACCTTCGCAATTTTTGCATTTAGTGATTAAATTATCAATTTATTAAAGAAGCATATCGCTCTCTGATATGCAGTCCATTCTACTTGTGTTAAACGATAGCCAGGCCCAAGGAACAGTTTGTTGAAATACAATTTAAGGCCAGTGGAAGATACAATTTTTAATATGACTCCCGAATAAGTTGGTACAGTGAGCCCAGTGGAGTCTCCCACCTTCCTTGCTTCCTCCTTTAGTCTCTCCTTCTCCCTTGCCTCAGCCTTCTCGATCAACTGGAAGGGAAGAGAAAACACACACAGTCATATTACAATGTAAACACTGATGTCTATGGCTTTCTCTATTAATTGTGTGGCTCACAAACATATTGCATCAAACACACAGGACGGATGTTCGTGTAAATTAAGAGTTAGGGCATAAAATCTTTGTTCAATTAGGGACCATTTAAAAAAAACATCAATGTTTCATGCTAAGCAAAACCAATGTAATTAACCTTCTTCCCCCTGCGTGATACTTTGAGTTACACCAACCCGTGAAAATATCCTCGTCCTTCACATACCATTCATATTCAGCTGTCATCACACAAAACAGTCTATGTGTACTCAAAGTCAACACCCGTAAAACCACGTTTTGTGAAAACATACACTGACGTCTAATACTAAATGAAACAGCTATTAACTCCAAAATTTTTTTGTATCAAACATATTTTGAGATGGCTGCATTCAAATTTGCCATTGTAACTGTAACGGATTGGGCTAGAAAATAAATATGTCATACTCACACTGTTGAAGGTAAGTTTGATGTTGCCGGCGTCTAGTCCTAGGTATCTCTTGTCTCCGGTCAACCACTTTGTGAAGAGGTCAAAGCTTGTCTCTATGTCCACCACTAAATTTTTATCCTGTCAAAACACATCACAGTCACATAATCAATCAATCAACCAAATTACTTGACCGATAAAAATGTACATATATGTTTGAACACAAATATCTGTATATATGTACATATATGTTTGAACACAAATATCTGTATATATGTACATATATGTTTGAACACAAATGTACACGTTGACCCTCTACACCAACCAGCATACATATTATGTTTTTTAATCAGAACCAATATGCTCTTTTGTTGGTAGAGAATTATTGTAACAAAAATGTCTGGCAAACATTCATAATGAAGGAAAGATTTTGTGTTCAAGCTAATCATGGCCTTAACTATAATATGTTGTGGCAGGATGTAGGCGTGGCAGGATGTAGGCGTGGCAGGATGTAGGCGTGGCAGGATGTAGGCGTGGCAGGATGTAGGCGTGGCAGGATGTAGGCGTGGCAGGATGTAGGCGTGGCAGGATGTAGGCGTGGCAGGATGTAGGCGTGGCAGGATGTAGGCGTGGCAGGATGTAGGCGTGGCAGGATGTAGGCGTGGCAGGATGTAGGCGTGGCAGGATGTAGGCGTGGCAGGATGTAGGCATGGGGCCTTGTGCACCAACTAGGGTACAACGGGGATACGTAAGTAAGGATGTATACTTATTTACATATGTTGTGGGTTCTTTGTAATTCAGACATGCTTTTTTGCAATATGCTACTGCCCACCTCCCCAACTTCTGAAACCTTTCAACAATTATGATAATTATGGACCATGATTTTGCCTCACAAAACATCTCATCCCAGATTCCCTATTCCCTGAAAACATGGTAATTTTTTCCCACCCAGTAAACCTATAAATGTGAACACTGGTGGTAGAACCAAGAAATATGACAGAATCAACAAGACCCAGTAGATAACAGATGCTCACCCGTAGTAATTCCTTGATGATTCGCTTCTCGTCGTGGAATCGAGCTTTGAGGTCCTCGACATAGAACTTGAACAGATCGAGGGGGGTGGAGCCTGAAGACCAATGCAGGAAATAAGACGAGAAATATATCAGAAACAATCAAATAAATCCTGCATCTAGAGCCTGGATAGGGTTCGATTACAAAGTCTATCACAATTACCTCACTCTGGTAAATGTTTATTATAATAACAGCTAAACTGTTAATCTTGACCATGATTACATATATCTGACAACAACAGTTTAAATATCTTGATTGCCATTTCACCCATAATTACATTACAAATATCATTTAATCTTCTTGAATAAACTTAATAGCTTTGAACTCTGAATATTTCAAGAAGTTGTTGGTACTGCAAATGCATGCAAACTGTTGCAATCACTGCTAAGCACATTACAACTGCCAGAGTGCATCTCTAGCTAAGTCATTACCTCATCAAACCAACCAACAAACCTGATTTACTGCCAGTGGTGAATATGCTTTCTTAATTTTTTAGGACAAAGGACTGAGCATGTTATGTACGTACGTAAGCTCATACAGAACATGTTACACAGGTCTAGCTTATACTGAGCATGTTATAGAGGTCCACTCACCAGGCTGTCCAAGCATGCTACTGAAGCGCATGTCGTGTGTGAGCGTATTATAGAGGTCCATCCACAGTGACATTGAGTGCAGCTTGCCTTGTTCGTGCAACTCATCAAGCAGCACCTACAACACCGACCGGTCAGAAGACACAAACACATCACATTACGTTTGTGTGCACGTGTGTGCGTTATGAAAGGACATTACTTCCAGGGGTGTCACTCACAAACACTCCCCATTAGAAAGGTGTCACTCCCAAACTCCCATTACAGGGGTGTCACTCCACAATACATAGGTGCAGGGCTGGGGTGAATTAAAAAATTAATTCGAATTATTCAATTAAATTCCTGAATTTGAATTGGAATTGAAAGATTCTGACAAAGCTGAATTGGAATTGAAAGATTTTGAGGAAGTTGAATTGGAATTGGAAGAAAATTAATTGAACATAATTTTCTTGTGCTGAAGCAATCTGATTTTATTTCCAATTTCCAATGCAACCCTTGAATTGTATATGAACTCAAAGTCTTTGTAGCAGCGAAACATACATTTGTACACCATTTACTAGTATTCTTGTTTGTAATAAAATGTGAAATAAAATTTAACTGTGTGAATCGGTGTATGACACTCTGTGTGTTCATAGACTAAACTGTGTGTTCATAGACTAAACTGTGTGTTCATAGACTAAATGCATTCATAATGTTTATGTAATTACTTTAAATCCTGAATCCATGTTTTTAAGTTTCACACGTTTGCGGTAGAAAAACTCATATAGAATTAATTCGGAATTTGAATTGAATTGTATTTGAATTGAACAATTTGAGCTGGAATTGGAAAAAATTAATTGTACAAAAATGAAGTGAACTGGAATTGATTAAATTGAATTGAAAGGAATTTGAATTTGAATTGATTAACGGGAGACTCGGGTTGGATTTGACGGATTTTTGACAATAAAATGAATTTCGAGTTGTTGCTATTTCCGTGTATAAATATTATTCAACTTCCCATTCATGTAAGTTGCACTGTCGAAATAAACACGTTTCTGTCATAAAACGTGTCTTTTGTATGATGCCTATCATTGCTAAGTCTTTGTTTATGTCAAATGAACCGAGACTAATGGGACATTAGGTGATTTTCCGCGAGCCATTGCATGCCGGAAAACGCTGCCATTCCAACATGGCGCATATCACGGGAAAGCCCCATTTTCGCTCTGTATGATGGTACAAACAGTTTTAAAATGTGCCCGGAGGTATCCGAGTAATTCCGACTATAAATGACCGCCTCTGAACCATCTCGGTGACAAAGGAATGGGGAATGCCACGACGATTCGCCGGATATCACCACGTGATGTCGGATTCCCTCAAATCAAGCGCTCTAATTGGTTGTAATACTAATTTCCATCCTCTGACGTCAGCTTGAAATACCAGCTACGTTCGATTCGATCGACTTTTTTATCCCATGAGTTTCGTTCATTTATATCGCTTTGTAAAACGACATTATGCCGTTTGGTCGAAAGCGAGTGGGCGGTTACGGTACTGGGAGGCAGCGAAAGTTTGCATCGTTGCAGTTAGCGTGTGATGCGAAGGCATCGAGGGTTGAATTCGCCAATGAACCTGCGGCGACAACTTCGTCTTCTTCGACTTCGACCATCACCGTCCGTGGTGCCAACGAGAATGGCACGCAGTGTAAGTTTAATTCTGATATTTCATATGTTCACTTGCGTTTTATCCAAACATCGCCTTTGTGGCATAACTATTACTGTATAAACGATTTGACGCTGATCTAGTTCATGCTGTTGATGTTCGTGGTTGTGTTGACATTCAGGCCCAGGGTCCATCCAGGCACATCAGAAACAGAGTTGTAACTATGTCTATGGTTTATTATATTACTACAATTTGCCCTGGTAATTATTGTATACATAGCCTATATACACACGCGCGCGCGGGTGTGTGTGTGTATAATATGGCAATGCCAATAAAATAAATTGCATTCAATGCCATACCCCTGCATACGTAGCAAGGGGGGGCTTTTGTTGTTGAACATGTCTTGGATACTTTTTGTTCATGAAATACATTTATATTGTGTATTTTTTCCAGGCATCAATGCGGTCATCAACAGTACCAGCTGATCCGTCTCGGAGACTGTCTGTCACTGAACGGAAGTTTGGTTATGCAGATCTTCTGGAGGAGATAGGTGTCCCGCGATTCCTGGTTGAGGATGAGACAGATGCTGATGGAGATCTTTCAACAGTACTTGTACGCTGTGCCGTGTTGCCATCACTTGTTGCGAACCTGCTATGCACGTTGTGTAGGAAGCATACACTCTCCACCCCAGCTGTCGACCGTACCGCACCCTCGGCGTGGTGTGTGGCCTCGAGACTTTCTGCACCAGTTGCGACAAGGTCATCAATGCAAATCTGTCATCAGACTGTATCGATGGGACTCAGGCGACGAATGTCCCATTTGTCGTGGTGAGATCAGCTGTGTCGGCAACGATGGACATGGGTGTCGGGTACTCGGGACTTGTGTGAAATTTATTTTACAATGCCAATGACTCTTAACTTTGCCTTTTGATAGATTATACATTCAGTAATATGTATGCAAAGTTTCAATCATCTAGGTTGCTTTTCAGATGTTGAAATGTACGTGCCAATGTACATAAACTTTGAACACGATTTTCTCAAAAACATGTTTTCCCTCACACCTACTGCCTCCCGTGTCACTTATCTCTGCTATTGTTTGACAGAATTACTTGAAACTTTCTACAGTGTTTCTTGATAGTATGCTCTTGAAAACTATCTAGTAACTTTTTAGAAAACATTATTTATATTTTATATAATGAACCATCAATGTAAAATTTCATGATGAAAAAATACATTCAGATGTAAAAAAATCATGAAAACAAATTTTTTTTTGAAAACTTGGAAAGTCAACTGACTGTTTTCATTGGGATTATGTGGAGTAACTACACACCAAATTTGAGTCCTCTAAATCCAATGGTTACTGATATAAGTCACACGCAACATTCAATCCAAGATGGCTGCATACCGTGGGAAAATATGTATGAAACTTTCTGAAAAAAATTCACAGCATTACTCTTACCTGGACTTGCAATCTATGAAAGTTTCAGCTCTGTAGGTTCAGTGATAATGAAATAAGAAAATAAAACGCGTTTAGACCCAAGCGACGCCTTAAATGGAATTGATCTCAGCCCATAATGGGTGTCACTCCCTATTACAGGGGTATCACTCCCCGTTAGAGGGGTGTTACTCCCCAGTCACAGGGGTATCACTCACCAGGAATCCCTCCCTGTTCTTGCGCTGCGTGCGTCGCACCATGCGCCGGGCACGCTCCTTCTCGTCATCGTACTCCTGTTCCAGCATCTTGATGTGGTCCTGGAAGCAGATGAGGGCGTCCTCCTTGTCCATGTCTAGGGAAACACAGCCACTGATGTAGACCATAGTTAACCAAGACATGAGCTCATTTAATGATTTCATTGTCAACCCAATGAAGCATTTGTAGTCGTTTTATTTTCCACCAATTCCCAGAAAAAAATTTAATAAACAATTCTATCACTGTATTTTCCATCTTAACATAGTCTTCTAGACAGCATGCCCACTTAGAGTGGCTCAAACATGGAAAGTCTACCATAATCAGTGGTGCTAGCCAAATCGGTTAACTCATTTAAAATCCACCAAGATAAATTCTGGCGAACCAAGGCACATGACAGTGAAGCACCACTATTACCAACAACTAAACCTGGAAACTCCAATTTTTTAATAGATTCTGAAGATGATCTAGTCACTGCGGAACTAAATGGGATCCTACAATCAAAACCGCCCAAAGGTAAGGTAATACAAGAACATTGTAGCTGTTATGATTTAACTCACTCTGTAGTTCTACGTCCTCAGTAAAGAGGGAGTTGTCCAGTAGCATCTGCTGTGCCTCGGACCACGTTGACCTGTTGGTCAGAGACGGCATGCTGTCAAGGATCTCAGTAAACACTTTGATGTTCCGCTTCCTCAGGGCCTTCGACTCCTCCTGTCAAGGGAAATAATAACACAAATATATATAACTAGCTTTACCCAGCATTGCGCACAGAGAAAAGGAAGCCGTAAATCTTTTCTAGTTTAAGCAGCTCCTATGGATAGCTACAATTCCCACTAGCCATTAAAAATAATTTTTTCCACCCAGGGTATTTTCAAATTGTTTTTAATGTACAATCCATCAGCCCTCAAGCACCCCTATCAAATTTCAGCCCCATATATGTGAACCTGACGGAGATATGAGGTAACTTACATACACAACCAAAAACTGTTTTATATCATAGATGGGCATTTTCAGGTTAGAAACTATGCCATTACTATGCAAATCACAGCACAACTATTACATAAATTAGACACTTCAACATTAAAGCAAAACAAAAGTCATGGTTTTGGGGCTATGCACGTCAAAGATCATAAAAACGAACCATGTGCAACTAAAATCAAGAATATCACGCCAGTGGTTTATTCAGAAGTGTTCCAAAAGTGGGAGATTTTGGCGAGCGAATTATGTTTATGTTTATCTAACAGGATGGGCAAGCCCATGAAATTAAGATGCAGTGTGTTCAACAAGGTTTTCCTAGTAAACCATTGGCATGATATTCTTGATTGTAGTTGCAAATGGTTATGTTTTAGTAACTCTTATAGGTGCATTGGCCGAAAACATGACTTTTGTTTCTGTTTAAAATAAGTAAAATAAGCCATGAATTAAGTTAAAACATGTTAACAAATAAATATCAAAATGGTAGTCATTAAAAAGTCACTGCCGCTGTTTATACCATGTATTCATCGTCTGACAAAACATCAAGCAGCTAGTTCCTGCCGCAATGCACGTACACTGTCCACAATAAAATAAATGTACATGCCAAATTTTAAGAGAAAAATATTTTTCTGAAACGTTTAACTGGATGAAGACCGAGCTAAACGAAATGTGCATCCATGCCAAATTTGAATGTAATCAGTCAAGTGTTTAATAAGAAGTGTATACTTTTGTTGAAATCTTCAAAAGAATTAACTTTATAATTAGATTGGAACCTGTGAAAGTGAGGATAACATTATTTAACAAGATTTAACAAGATTTGCCATCCAAGCCAAAGGCCCAGATGGCAAGTGGACAAGGAAGCCATTGGCTTATCGAGAGTCCAACAATGTTCATCTACTTATAACCCGCCCTCCTGAGATATGTGTCAACCTTGTTTTTAAACATATTCACACTGCTAGCAGTTACAAAATCTGTAGACAATTTGTTCCATTCATTTATTGTCCTATGTGAGAACGAGTGCTTCCTGATGTCCAATCTACATTGATCCTTTGCTAATTTTACCTCATGTCCTCTAGTTCTGCTATCCTCCTTGAGTAAGAAAAACATATTTCTATCAATATTTTCATGCCGATTCAATATCTTAAAAACTTCAATCTGATCTCCTCTTAACCTCTCTAGAGTTGTTAAACCACATTCTTTCAGGCATTCTTCATAACTAAGGTCTCTCAGTTCTGGAATCATTTCAGTTGCTCTCCTTTGTATGCGTTCAAGCGTATCTATATCCTTCTTACGATATGGTCTCCATGCTTGTATACAGTATTCTAAATGAAGTCTAACTATTGCTTTATATAGAGGTATAATTAACTTTTTCCCTTGTATTTATGTTACAGTATGTAGAGCCACGAGTTTTGCCCTTTTTCCCCGTCAAATTTTTACTGGACTCGGTCAAAAAATAATAATTAAATGATTTCACCAAAACTAAATAAGAAATGTGTCAAACCGAGCGAACATATCGTAGTGGACAATAGGTAGGTTTTTCGAGAAATGATTAAAAACAAGACCTGCAAAACATTTAACTGCGGAGGCAATTATAAATAATACTGCAGAATGACGCACCCGTTCTTTCTTTGCGAGTTGATGCATGATGTCCTCATAGAGGTCTCTTCTGTCTCGGTCGTGGACGTTCTTCCAAAAGTCTGTGTCGGCAAACAGCTGGTCGGCTTTCCTGAAACGTTACATAGCAACCATCGGGTTAGATTAATTTTATACGTGTAACTGTAATCATTTGTAATATGTTACAAAATTGTAATCTTAATCCAAAATTGTTTACGATACTGTATCCGTAACAATAACTGTATTCTGCAATACCTCTCATTGACACATTTAAGTGACTTTGGTCGAAGGAATAATTTTACACGAATACATTGTAATTTTATCAAATATTTTATACATAACTCAGTGATCTCACCAATAAGAACATACACACTACAAACTCACTTTAATCCTGAACAAAATCAATGTCATCTGCTTCAATAAAAAAAATTTACAATATACAGAAAATAACGTAATCCTTAAAATTTATTTAAAATGTATCATGATCATGAGGTAGTATAATAATTGTTTTCAGAGTAAGTTTTTTAATTTTGTAATCAAACTGAACTCAAATAAAAGTCTAGCAATGTTGATGATGCATCACTAGTTTCCAACTGGTCTATTATATTACCAGTGCAGCCGTAAACATGAATATGTTAGGTGTTGGAAGTGCTTAATGTAGTTTTTACCAGTGAGAACATTTCCCACCACACCTGTATTTGATAGACGAGTTCATCTTATCGGTGGTCATCAGAAATTCCTCCAAATCTTCTTTTGCCTTCTTAGTCCGCAGTCGATTCTCCTCCTAAAAAAAGTATTTATTTTAATTTTACAACTATAACTATTTCAGTTCAGTTCAGTTCAGTTCCAACCCTTGCATCCGGTGATTACTACTCACAAAATCCACAAGTTTAAAAACAATAGTTACACACTAAGAAATAGGGATAACAAAAATGGAACCTATGCATAAGACATCAAAACATGTGCAAAATTATTTTGTAGCACTTTTTTCCAGTAAAATTAAGAAAAGAAATGGATGTGTTGTGTATAACTGATGAACTACGAAAGACCAAACTGAGATGGTTCGGACAAGTTGTAAGTAGAGAGAAACACAAGGCGATAAAGAAGACTTGGAGGTTGCCGGTGGATGAAGACACAGCCGGAGACGACTAAAGGTTAAGAACGAGAGACATGATGAGGAGAGACAAGGACGTGGCAAGGTTGTGGAGAGGACAGGAAAGGCTAAGAGACATGGTGAGGAGAGACACAGAGGTGACAGAGGTTGTGGAGGGGACGACTAAGGTTAAGAATGCGAGACATGGTGATTAGAGACACGGAGATGACAGATGTTGTGGAGGGGACGACTAAAGTTAAGAATGAGGGATGTGGTGAGGAGAGACATGGAGGTGACAGAGGTTGTGGAGCGGACACAAAGGTTAAGAATGAGGGATGTGGTGAGGAGAGACACGGAGATGACAGATGTTGTGGAGGGGACGACTAAAGTTAAGAATGAGGGATGTGGTGAGGAGAGACACGGAGATGACAGAGGTTGTGGAGGGGACGACAAAGGTTAAAAATGAGGGACGGGGTGAGGAGAGACATGGAGGTGACAGAGGTTGTGGAGGGGACGACAAAGGTTAAGAATGAGGGATGTGGTGAGGAGAGACATGGAGGTGACAGAGGTTGTGGAGGAGACGACAAAGGTTAAGAATGAGGGATGTGGTGAGGAGAGACATGGAGGTGACAGAGGTTGTGGAGGGGACACAAAGGTTAAGAATGAGAGACATGGTGAGGAGAGACACGGAGGTGACAGAGGTTGTGGAGGAGACGACAAAGGTTAAGAATGAGACATGGTGAGGAGAGACATGGAGGTGACAGAGGTTGTGGAGGGGACACAAAGGTTAAGAATGAGAGACATGGTGAGGAGAGACACGGAGATGGCAGATGTTGTGGAGGAGACGACAAAGGTTAAGAATGAGGGATGTGGTGAGGAGAGACATGGAGGTGACAGAGGTTGTGGAGGAGACGACAAAGGTTAAAAATTAGGGATGTGGTGAGGAGAGACATGGAGGTGACAGAGGTTGTGGAGGGGACACAAAGGTTAAGAATGAGGGATGTGGTGAGGAGAGACATGGAGGTGACAGAGGTTGTGGAGGGGACGACAAAGGTTAAGAATGAGGGATGTGGTGAGGAGAGACATGGAGGTGACAGAGGTTGTGGAGGGGACGACAAAGGTTAAGAATGAGGGATGTGGTGAGGAGAGACATGGAGGTGACAGAGGTTGTGGAGGGGACGACAAAGGTTAAGAATGAGGGACGTGGTGAGGAGAGACATGGAGGTGACAGAGGTTGTGAAGGAGACGACAAAGGTTAAAAATTAGGGATGTGGTGAGGAGAGACATGGAGGTGACAGAGGTTGTGGAGGGGACACAAAGGTTAAGAATGAGGGATGTGGTGAGGAGAGACATGGAGGTGACAGAGGTTGTGGAGGGGACACAAAGGTTAAGAATGAGGGACGTGGTGAGGAGAGACATGGAGGTGACAGAGGTTGTGGAGGAGACGACAAAGGTTAAAAATTAGGGATGTGGTGAGGAGAGACATGGAGGTGACAGAGGTTGTGGAGGGGACACAAAGGTTAAGAATGAGGGATGTGGTGAGGAGAGACATGGAGGTGACAGAGGTTGTGGAGGGGACACAAAGGTTAAGAATGAGGGATGTGGTGAGGAGAGACATGGAGGTGACAGAGGTTGTGGAGGGGACACAAAGGTTAAGAATGAGGGATGTGGTGAGGAGAGACATGGAGGTGACAGAGGTTGTGGAGGGGACGACAAAGGTTAAGAATGAGGGATGTGGTGAGGAGAGACATGGAGGTGACAGAGGTTGTGGAGGAGACGACAAAGGTTAAGAATGAGGGATGTGCTGAGGAGAGACATGGAGGTGACAGAGGTTGTGGAGGGGACGACAAAGGTTAAGAATGAGGGATGTGGTGAGGAGAGACATGGAGGTGACAGAGGTTGTGGAGGGGACACAAAGGTTAAGAATGAGGGATGTGGTGAGGAGAGACATGGAGGTGACAGAGGTTGTGGAGGAGACGACAAAGGTTAAGAATGAGGGATGTGGTGAGGAGAGACATGGAGGTGACAGAGGTTGTGGAGGGGACACAAAGGTTAAGAATGAGGGATGTGGTGAGGAGAGACATGGAGGTGACAGAGGTTGTGGAGGGGGCACAAAGGTTAAGAATGAGGGATGTGGTGAGGAGAGACATGGAGGTGACAGAGGTTGTGGAGGAGACGACAAAGGTTAAGAATGAGGGATGTGGTGAGGAGAGACATAGAGGTGGCAGAGGTTGTGGAGGGGACACAAAGGTTAAGAATGAGGGATGTGGTGAGGAGAGACACGGAGGTGACAGAGGTTGTGGAGGAGACGACAAAGGTTAAGAATGAGGGATGTGGTGAGGAGAGACATGGAGGTGGCAGAGGTTGTGGAGGGGACACAAAGGTTAAGAATGAGGGATGTGGTGAGGAGAGACATGGAGGTGACAGAGGTTGTGGAGGGGACGACAAAGGTTAAGAATGAGGGATGTGGTGAGGAGAGACACAGAGGTGACAGAGGTTGTGGAGGGGACGACAAAGGTTAAGAATGAGGGATGTGGTGAGGAGAGACACGGAGGTGACAGAGGTTGTGGAGGGGACGACAAAGGTTAAGAATGAGGGATGTGGTGAGGAGAGACACGGAGGTGGCAGAGGTTGTGGTGGGGACGACAAAGGTTAAGAATGAGAGATGTGGTGAGGAGAGACATGGAGGTGACAGAGGTTGTGGAGGAGGATGCAATGAACAGGACACCGTGGCGGAGGAGGGTCTGAGCAGCCACACCAATAGAGAATAAACTGACTAAAATGACTGAATAAAACATAAAACATCTGCATAATTTAGATCACAATGCAAATGGTGAAACACAATGTATATCAACTGTATTGCAACCACACTATTCACCCTACAATCCCTATTTACCCCTACAACCCCACTATTCACCCTAAAATCCCTATTTACCCCTACAACCCCAGTATTCACCCTACAATCCCTATTTACCCCTACAACCCCACTATTCACCCTACAATCCCTATTTACCCCTACAACCCCACTATTCACCATACAATCCCTATTTACCCCTACAATCCCACTATTCACCACACAACCTCAGTTTACCTTCTCCTCCTTTGCCCGCTGCGTCTTGTATGCGTTGAACGCCTGTTTCTTCTCGTTGAGATGTCGAAGTGCCCCGTAACGAGGATCATTAATTATCAGCTTCATTGCTTGTTCCCATGATGAACTGGACGGCACACACTACAGGCAGACCATACACGACACGTTACATAACTTGTTCCCATGATGAACTGGACGGCACACACTACAGGCAGACCATACACGACACGTTACATAACTTGTTCCCATGATGAACTGGGCGGCACACACTACAGGCAGACCATACACGACACGTTACATAACTTTTTCCCATGAATAACTGGACGGCACACACTACAGGCAGACCATACACGACATGTTACATAACTTGAATATCATCAACTGGTCAAAACTCACATGGTGATTATAACTGACAATCTTTGTGACACCAACAAGCAGGAATGGGCAATGGGTTGTACCTGATGGTCCATAATATAGGAGAAGACAAGTCCAATATATTTGCGGATTTATAATCCATCCATAAAATGGTAATACAAAGAAACGTTCTTTCATACCTATATCCTCAGAAACACAGCAAAGGCACACCAAAGCAACAGGGTTATTCTATCTCGAAATCGGTAAGTAATACTAAAGTTGTCAACCACACAAGCAGCGCAATCAAGTCTGTGTTGAAGCAAATTTGTCCATCTTTGTGAACCACTACAGCACATCCAGTAACCCGCTCTGTAGATTCACCCAAATAAACCAGGAGTTTCATGAACTGAACCAATGAAATGTTTCACTAGAATTTCTCTCACCCCATCTGGAACCGTGGACCAGTCGCAGCAGATCTAACCACTGACGTTTGGCAAACGTTGTTTTGTTTAGATTTTTGTACACCGCACAGACATAAAAACTGCATTTGACTGGAAGGCCAAGAGATGGGCCAATAAAGACAGAAGAGATGGGCCATTAAAGACGGACAGAATTAAGCAAGTTGTCCCTCCTGTATTTGTCCTCACCCTCTCCCTGAGAAGAGCCTTGAAGGCCTCGCTGGCTTCCTTCTTGTTCTTGAAGACATACTCCTTCTTGGGAGCTTCTTCGGGCACAATACTGCAACAGATGTAACATAAGTATACACACCATGGCTCCAGGTAATGACCTAATAACAGTAAATACATTTTTATACAGCACAGTTTCCTTGAAAGTTTGATGCGCTTTATATAAAATGCATAGAAACACATATAAGACCGTTGAAACTAATAACATTTATTAAACATATATTAATTAATAAATAAAAAATTAGAGGTAAAACTTAATTAAATATAGATTATTATTAACAATTATTTTACCTAAAATGTTACCAATAAAAAATTAACAGGACTTTTGGCAAGAATAAAACACCGTATAATTGCAAAGTAAATTCATTGATGTTCAACAATACTCTTGATGGAACACGAATGTTTTAGAGCTTCCTCGAATGACGCGACCAAACTAAATGTATACACATCTGCATTTTAAAGGCACACAATATCATAGTTTTTATTGTAAAATCATGTTAAATAGTACACATTTTATCTCTCCTAGCATCTTCACTGCGCAAATGTGTTTTAATGAACCAGAATTTGTTAATGTAAGTTTGACTGTCATCTGTTTAATTTAAATGTTTCACTCCGAATACGTTTACACTGCATGCTGAATGGCAAGTTGTTATTCATAAACAGATAACAAAATTGTGCATCACAGCCAGGTACTCATTTATACAACTGAGTGAACTAAGGCAACGTGGAGAGAACAAAATTACCCAGGCTTCTAAACGGCATCAAGAGGATTCAAACACCGGTCCTCTCAATTGTGAGTTCAAGGTTCTACTAAGTAATAACTGCGCAAGTGTGCCCCATTTGTATGTGTCAACAGATATAGTGTTACTGTACGTGTTCACCCCAGCAGTGGGTGATACAGAGAAAGGGCGACAGACCTGGCATTGATCATGTCAGCTGCAACCCCGCTGGGGGGAGGTAAGGCAATCGATGCGAGCGTAGCTTCCATGGCCTTCTGAATCGCATCCGATGGTTGCGATGCTTGCTGTGCCATCGGCATCATACCAACTGGCATGGGACTTGCGGTGCCAATCTGTGGTGCCATGGCGCCTATAGGAACCATTGGTGGTGCTGTCGTCGCCGCCCTGTGTAAAACGCAGATTCATTAAACTGTGGACTGGTTGAAGTAAATTCTTTTTTAGCAATACCAGTTGCCACTTTTCTCTTAATCAATATCTGCTTGAAATTCCTTAAAAATTTGTATTTTAAATATTCAATTCAATATTAATTTCCCCAAAACATTGGCTGGAGTTGAATGACAATGTAGACATAGGTAAAAGACACATCATAAATAATTTTTGGTAAACTAAATCATGAATGAAACTTTTACCAAAAAGGAATTAAGACTCCCAATTTTTCCAACATGTAAATAAATTATATTAGCAATTACCCATGGGTAAATTCAAATTCAACAGTTGAACTGAACATACCCATGTTTTACATACCAGTGAATGTAATATTTTGAGGAATAGCTTCAATAAAAAATATTGGTCAAACAAAAAATAAATTCTAAAATTCTGCATAGCAAGACATAAAGCCATAAAATGGTAACTTACGTGGCTTCCTCTTTAGCGATACGATCTGAAATAAACAGAGGCGTGCAGTTTGATTACAATAGAACAAACACCTTTAATCATTCATCTACGGGTGTATTTATAAGCATGGATGGATTACTTTCAATAATTACAATACTGATTTATATCTTTCTCAATTACAAAAAGTTCAGTTGACATTTCTTAGTAGTGACCAGTCCCAGCACACAGAGTGTCAACAGATATCAAATGTTAGACGACTACATCATGATAATACCGAAACAGTGATATACCGGTACTCAGATTCTTTATGCTGTGTATTTTAGGACAAACTATGAACACTATTTACTGCAACTATTGTTAACTGTCACAGACCTGTGAAATGTGAAGGGAACATTTATGCTGAGACATACTCATACCCTCCAGTTCTTCCAGCTCCTTGGGTTTGGTCCAGCGAGACTCTTTTGAGACGGAGTTGTGGAAGTACACCTTGCCATTGTCTGCTTTGTGTTCCTTCCACGGACACTTGGACAGCTGCAGCTGAAGGAAGGGCACGACACATGAGCAGTGATGTGAGAGTGACAGGACGGCACATGAGCAGTGATGGTGGAGTTAGTAGTTTCCTCTGCAGTTTTTTTTATCTGGGAAGTTCGTTTATCCATGAACAAATAATATTATATGTAAATGAATCTTCTACTGTGGTCTAAAACTGCTTTTTAGATCCCGGAAGAAATACTTTACTCCAGTTTATTCTGCAGTATAAAATAGGTTTTATCCATCCTGTATCCACTATCCAGTTTCTTCTGCAGCTTAAAACAATTTTTTTTAATCCCAGAAAAAATACTTTAACCCAGTTGCCTATGTGGTTTAAAACAGGTTAATCCGTCTCAGAAGAAATACTATAATCCTGCAGTATAAAGTAGTTTTGTCCCTTCTTTCTTTTTTCACATACCTTAATTCAGTTTCTTCTGTGGTTTAAATGTTTTTCCAAGAAATACTTTAATCCAGTTCCTTAATTAGTATAAAAGACGTTTTTCTATCCTGGAAGAAATACTTTAATCCAGTTTCTTTTGCAATTTAAAAAAGTTTTACCATTCTAGAAAAAAAATATTTTAATCCAGTTTCTTCTGCATTATAAAATAGTTTTTTCATCTTGGGAAATACTTTAATCCAGTAGTTTCCTGGAAGAAAGAGGAAGAAACTAAAACTGGACCCAAAACAATTTAATCATATTTTGTTGATATCAAAAGGACCAGCTGAAAGCGCTGTACAAAATCTAATTACAAAACATTAAATAATAAATATAGCATAAAGATGTGTTTAAATGCAAATTAACACAATGTAAATCGAATAAAATTATGATACATATATATGTTACAGTCAATCTGCGTAATCAGTCATTTTGCATGACTGACATGTTTAGGCATTACGCGATATGATTGTTTCACTCAGGCATTTTGCAAAATGACTGAAAATTCCAGTCATTATGCGAAATGACTGGAAATAAGGTACTGTTATTACACAGCTTGACTGGTGACCATTTCAGTTATATTGTGTAATAACAATTTGTTTACTTTTGTTATTATATATTGTTCCAATGTTAATTGTGCATTAATATCAGCTTTCATAATTCTTCAGACATTAACGTTACTCAAGTAGATAAACCTAGTGAATAAATATTTGCAAATGGCAACATTTTGCTAATAATTAATCCCTCTCTGAGTATAAGACTCTAACCCTCCCTGACAGATGTATTGACAGCTATCTCAATGGTGTTCTCTGATTTGTTTGATTTAAATAATTGATTTAAATCATGATCTAATTCACACACAAACAAATCATTGATTTATGATTTTTTAGTTCCGATTTTTTTAATCATTGATTTTTACAAATCTAACAAATAATTGTTTACAAGCATTGAGATCAACAAAGTTTTGTGTGTGTTTGAGCTATTCCCTTTCTGGATGCAGTGAACCACACAAACTTGTCTTCAAGAGGAAGTATCTTTTCAAGTCAGAAACCCTGAGTTAAAGTCCACTTAGAGCTTGTGCTAGTTGTTACCAATTCAGTATGTTGACTCAAGTGAGACAGTCTGGGCTACAATTGTTTAATACTGTACAGGTTTACAGTCTGGTTAGAGACACATCAGAGTACATAGAGCCCTGGACAGATGCTAATCCACCCTCTCAGCAAACAATAATTATCACAGTTACAGCCAGACACACAGCAT
The DNA here is from genome assembly GCA_033239005.1 of Lamellibrachia satsuma. Taxonomy (NCBI): domain Eukaryota; kingdom Metazoa; phylum Annelida; class Polychaeta; order Sabellida; family Siboglinidae; genus Lamellibrachia; species Lamellibrachia satsuma. Next base: position 2,352,628 of record BSQZ01000014.1, on the reverse strand, counting down.
GCTTTCCTTTCCAAGACAGATTATGCAACTACAAGGGGTGAGGCCTTGTGGACATTGTCAAATGTCTTTATATAAGCAAAAATCATGTACCCACTGTTAAGTACCCAAATTGATTTGAATAGAACATGTTTAAAAGAGTTTGTAAATATAAACATCTATATAAATGTCTATACACCAGATTTTTAAAAAATAAAATAAAAAATCTGATTTTTTTAATCATGTTTTTTTCAACCCTGCCACCAGCAAACCTGGCAATGTTTCTGCTGAAATGCACTCATGTCAGATTGTACACATTTTTTAAAACTTCCTATATCCAAACTTATGAAGCCCTACATTCGTCTGTAACACACCAGGAAGTCTAACTGAGACATGACCCCTGTAGTGACTTTGAACACTGATAGGGTTCTGCTGCACTTAATGGCAATCAGCAGTGAATTCCACAGTCCAGGCCCAATGTTCGCATCACATCGATTCCAAGCAGAGTGCAACAGAAACATATAAAATTACATATTTTGCTAAACAATTTAACAGTAACTGCAATGCCCCCCCCAACACATACCTCTGCAGCTGACTTTAGTTCGTCAGGTTTCTCCCAGGTGGATTGTTTCGTTTCTGTGTTGTAGTAGTAGCAGCGACCGTCCGGCGACTTGTGTTCTGTCCATGTCGTCTTCTAACATACAAAGTACACCAAACACGAATAAGTTTAATAAATTAGATTTAATGTTATATATTCACATTGATTATGGTAAGGGATGAGCTCAAAAAACCACGTGAAAGTGATGCCATTTAAGGACAGATATACCACCTCAAAAGATATTTTTTGACAAAAATTACTCAAAATTTTTGCATGTTTACTATCAAAAGGTTCACATATATAACAATTACATACCTCTAAAAGCGTCTGAGTGGAAAAAAGTTCTATATATATTTTTATTCCCCTTAACCTACTCTTTCTTACTGGACAAATATGTTTGCCATAATTATCACATATAAAAAATATCTATTTGGGTGGGTTGTCTCCCGTTGACCTCACACCCTACATGAGATTTTGAACTACATGAACCTGTGTGGAACTTCATGTATGCACGCGGAGTCTGCACAGACAGCACCCTTACAAATTGTGATAGGAAAATAACATGTTTTTTTTAAAATACACAGATGTACGATGCAACAAACCAGCTGCTCACCCTCGCCACCCACAAATTTGTATTTTCCGTACAAGAACACTGACCAATTCTACACGGTCAACTTTGAAGCATGTCTGTGGCATTAATTTGAAGTTTAGCTTAACGCAACCAACACTGAGCTAGACTAGGATATGACATACCTTCTTTGATGCCCTGTTGACATTTGGTTGTCCTGGCGATGCAGATGCCCCAGCAGTCATCGGAGGAAGCATGGGGGGAACTGTCGGGAAAGGTAATGTTAATTTTCATGCAGATGGGTTCCCTCATCTTGAGGCTTCATATGGTAGTATCATAAGCTTTTAATTTACCATCATATGTGGTTTTATTTTGCTGATGTCACGACTAGCTTCCCAGGAGGTAAATACAAAAATTAAAATGCCAACTTATACACAATAAATATTAACTGGGTAACTGTTGAGAGTTTTTATGTTAACGATATTGCAATATTATTTAGAAATTATTAGAGATTTATACTGCAATAGTTCCATGGCTTTAATCTGGCTTACTTAGGGACTGGTGTAATTTTATTCATCTGGCTTAATATCACAAATTTGGGTGTCATATACTTTACTCTCGTTTGGTTCAGAATGACAATGTTTAGAAATACTTCCTTCAACTATGAACACATATTTGAAATTTGTTATATTACAAAATACTTGATGAAACTATTGCCTTTTATTGTGAAGATCAACTCAATTCATGAATAAAACATGTTGTGACAGTTTGAAAGAAATTTACTACCACCAAAAAAGGGAAACAAGTGCAGGTGTTCCTTACCACCGGAAGGAAGGGAGGGGGGAACCATTCCTGCTGGGGGCATTCCCATCGAAGGAGGCATTGCTGGGTACATGGAAGACTGGTAACCTACAATACATGGGGGGAAACAGATGTGTATACTTGGATTCAATTCTCTGCTCTAGAACCAGGACATACAAGCACATTATACACTAGAGGACCTAGACCAGAAGCTTTGAGAAAATGTCAACACACAACATTTATTGCAGATGAATGTGCTGTATTATTAGTTGACAACACATGCTTGAAGCATAGTGGCCTTTTACGCTGAAAAGAAACAAAAGATCACTGGCAAGCGCCCATCGATTTTGATACAGCTTAGAAATTTTTTTCAAAAACATACAGGTGAACCCGACCTAATCACCACCCTGTTAGTATGATTACCTTATAAATGCAACCTCACAAAACCAAAATTAAGACCACTTTTGCAGACTCACTAACGGTTTTATTTCATAATTTTAACTGCCTATCTTACACATAATGAAGTATATTGACATAAGATCAGCATCATGTACAATCATGTACAATCATGTTTCCATATGTGTTAACTTTCCATGCCTCAAAAACATATTTACCCGAGTTTCTTACCTGGCATTTGCATACCCATTGAGGGCATCATGGGTGGTACCGCCGGTGCCTTCCCATCAGGCGGTGCTCCTGGCATCATTGGCGGCATAGCCATAGGTGGTGCCTGGGATGGCATTGGTATCTGAAACAGGCAAGAATCAGACTTCAGCAATGGGTGCACACAGGCACCAGTCAGGATATAAAATCCATGGCAATTAAAAATATTATATTACATACATCATTACTTCAACTAGAAAGTAATGAAATTGTAATAAAGTATTGGTAATAATAGCAACACTTCTTGGGTGCTGTGAAGCCTATGATGGTAGTAAGAATTTCAAAATCAAAATAAATTGTGGTAGTGTTTATGGAAAAGCATTCAGCAGTTTGGAGTTGTGACTAAATAAAAAAATTGAAGTAATTAATACGAACAAGATGAAACAGTTTGATACTTACATAAGACTGGGTGCCCATGACAGACGGAGGCCCGCCTGGGGGGTTATTCGCTGCCTACAACAAACCAATTGTTATTGGGGGCTTTGTAATACTGTGATTTAATTTCGATATTTTGACAAATCACAAGCGAACACCTCTCTGTACCCCGTAACCCAAGATGGCTGTGCCCATGTCGGATCCCAAAGCAGTGTGGTGCGCCATGTTTATGAATATGAGTATTTTCGAACTGACAGAAGTGAGTATGACTGCTCGTTATCGACTGAAGTTGATTTAAGATGGCAGCGCACATGCACATTGATGTATCGTTGAAACCGGCCTCGCTAACACTGGATTTATCGTCTTCTAAAACTAGGGAATCATACAGTCTCATACCAAGGGACATATAAGAAGTCCGTAGGCGAAACAAAGAATCTCGGACTAATGGACTCCCGTGAAAATCGAAGCCTGAGTAATTTGAAAATGTTACTCTTAACAGCCTGGAAAATATCCAGCCAAACTTCATATTTAACAAGATTGCCATCCCATACAACAAGTTCCAGATGCCAAGTGGATAAGAAAGCCATTGGCTTATCGAGAGTCCAACAATGTACACATCTATGTGTAGCCCGCCCTTATCAAATATCTTTGATAGACTCACACTGAAAAATTATATCAAAAATTAAATAGCAGAAAGGGTTGTTTTGTTGAGTTTTAGTAGTTAACACGGCAAAACAAAATGGTCAAAGCACCAAAAAATAAACAATAAATGTGACATAAACTCATCCTTTGTTACTGGTCACAATGGCAACAGATCCAAAATGACGACAACCTTGTTGTCAAAATAATAAAAAAATAAATAACAACTTGTCAGAACTGCAGCAATCCTACACAATGTTCTAGTTGTAGTTATTTCTAGCACTCATCAATATTCTATTAACTGTCTAGCCTGTACAGGCATCGAGATTAACAATGGCCAGCTGGCCCCGCGCCCTTTTGGGGCTGCCGGGCCAGTTTGGGCCACAAGGTTTCATATTTTACTGGCCGGGTGGGCCATCTTGTTCTTGCCATCCACCCCGGCACTACAATTAAACACAATCTTCATCTCATCTGCTATTGTGTTGCCGTTTCGTATAGTTGCCATCTTGTTTTGATATGTACGAGCCTCACAACAGGTCTAGCAACGACAGTCGGACTTTTTGAGAAGCTCATGCATTGCGGATGCCTATATTTTACTAGGGTTGTGCCGTGTTACCAGCATATCGATATATCGCATTTGTTTCTGCACGATATGTACCGGCTTTCGCGATACGCCTTCAATGTACCGGCTTTCAATGTACCAATTTCATATAAACCGACTGGCAGATAGCTAAGTTTACCAACTTTGTACTTCAGTCCAAAAGTTTATGTTCGAAAGAAATAAAATCCAATTGTAGTATATTAGTATAACTAGTCGTTGTTCTCAAAACACGACCTGAAGAGGCTTCGAAAGGGGCTTCTGATTCTCAAATGATTCTAGCAGTAACATTGTCTGCCATGCGGAATACTGACAGAAAGCATAAAAGTAAATCACCAATGGTAAAAGAAATCACAGCCAAACTCGCATCATCGACTTGTAATGCGATGTATCACCAAACAAATTTTTATTAAAAAAAATTTGGGCCAGTAACTTTTTTGGGAGGGCCAGTAACTTTTAACTCCTCTTGCGTGTGGTGAACAAGTGAAGTTTTCTCAATAAAATAAAAAATTATTTCTTTTGTAATTGCAAGTACGTACAAAGCAGCAGATAGGAGATGTTATGTTTAAAAAATGTAATGTAATTTCCTGCTATATATATATACACGTAAACATAACCTTTGCAAGAGGACACTTGTCAACAGCTGTAGAATGTGTCAGACTGATCATTGACTTCTTTTGTTGGGTAGAGTATTTGGCTAACAAGGGATGTCGCACCTCACTTCCGGTAATATTGTCACGTGATCGTATTTGTTCTGTGCGTACAGTCGTTAACATACCTCTTTTCAGAAGAAATCCATATAAGTTGTTAATGACAGGTATGTATAGTGAACGTTTATTCATTGGAACATTTGTGTATGGTTGTAGTATTCGGTTTACGCATCGCAACGCCCATATACGGATGTTGAAAGGTGAGTAGGGTCATTCCTAGTTGCATACCCTGTTATACATATATATTTGTTACAGGGCCTCAAGCTGATTCAGTTGCCCGTGGTTGTAATACGACATTGTTCGTTCATTCATAACTCGCACCCTCATATCTCAGCCATCAGCCCACCAGTTGTTCTCCAACATGATCTCTCTGAATGCTATGATTACCTGTCTCAATTTATTATATATATATATATATATATATATATATATATATATATATATATACATATATATATATATATACATATATATATATATATGTATTTGCAGACATTCATCTTGACGTTGTAGGAAGAATTCTTCTTTAAAGAAGCAATAAAAGAATAAAGATTATGTTAACAGGCTTTCGAATGTGGGCGATAATAAAGAGCGGTTAACCCGAAACGCCAAGAAACCTCACGTTTAACCAACATTGTTGCATCAATTTAACATAGAAGCAATGCAGTTAAGACTAAATTAATCGGAGTAGGCGATATATAAACAGTTTAATAATACATAATGAATAAACACACAAAACCTACCATGAAAACAAATCGCTTATAAAACCAGTATCACGCTTCCTTTTGCCTAGGCGATACTTGATGTCACCTCAATTCTCATTGGACAAAACGAAGCGCTTTCCAAATATAAAAAAGGCTCGATTAGTTTCCAAGTGTATACAAATGATCACAAAGGTTACTGCTACAACAACGTAGGCAACGTTTAATGTTCAGTAGATTTATTGAAAACTTGCAAACATCATAGCAAAAGCCTGTTCGCATAAATTTTGCAAAAATAACAACCCCCATCTGATATATCAATCTAACCAATTACATGGCTCGTTATAAAAAAAATCGTTCCCGTTGTAAGAAACATAGGACGCGGCTCTTAATAAATGAAACAAAAACAGTCTGCTCACCAGATGGCGTCATATGTATTCACAAGTTTGTCATTTTTGTAAGGCTTTAACATTCCCAATAGGAATAGCTGGCTAGTTTCTTCTCAAGATAGTATCTGGCTTCCTTGTCCACTTGCCATCTGGAACTTGTTGTTTGGGATGGCAATCTTGTTAAATCTTGTTAAATCTCACTGGTTTAGAAGAAACTACTGAATATGATAGTAATCAATTGTGATCCATTGATCAGACACCACGTCTGCTTTTGGTTATAATCAATTATATAATTGAAGAAGAACTAGACCCTATATATATAAATAAATATATATATATATATATATATATATATATATATATATATATATATTATAACACAAAGTTAGTCTTAATGAGATTTAACAAGAGAGACCAAACAAAACAAAACGATAAGGCAATTATGGACTATGAATTAATCATTAGCTTACCTAGAGTCCAACGATTATTCCCTTTTGATATATCTTTTAAGCTTATTCGCGCTGCTAGCATTTACACAATAAGTAGATCGTTTGTTCCATTCATTTATCATCCTCTGTGAGAATGACTACTTTCTGATATCCAATCTACACTGATCATTCACTAGTAGTACTTCGTGTCCTCTAGTTTTTCTATCTTCCTTAAGTGAGAACAAATACTTCTATCGCTATTTTCATAGCCATTCAATATCTGAAGAAGTTCAATTTGAATATGTCATTTTAATCGCCTTGTCTTGTCAGAACGCTGAGGCGTGTCCGCACACCTCATTATTTAACCAAACCGCGTAGCATCCAATTCGAGCATCAAACATTTGAACCAGTGAATTGAACTTGTTTACACCGGTAGGAAATTATTAACTAAAATATTGTTTGTGCAGAATCTACTGTAATTTTGTTACCTATCTCATACTTAACCTATATATATATATATATATGTATATGTATATGTATATGTATATGTATATGTATATGTATATGTATATGTATATGTATATGTATATGTATATGTATATGTATATGTATATGTATATGTATATGTATATATATATATATATATATATATATATATATATATATATATATATATATTTTAAAATATATATATGTCGATTGCTGCACGTCCGCAAAGGCGTGTGCGGACGTGCAGTAAGTTGTTTTACATAGCGTGACATCACGATGTTGATATTAGTAAATATATATTTAATTTGGTTCGCCCGCATTTACGGATCCATGAGTCATTATATAAGATAAGATAAGATAACATTTATTGCCATGTGTAATCGTTGCAGTAATACAATAAAAACACTGGAACGTATAACGATGTTGGGTCGTACTATAACGTATACACGACAATACGCTCACATGCAGCAAACGGTATGAAAACAAACTAAACATCTTGCACAGTAAATGCACTTTTAAGAATAAAGTCTTGACCTTGACTATGTTGGCACTTAACAATCTCACTTCGTGTTTCCTGTTATATCACATAAATAAGTCCAATATAAAGCGAAAGACATAATTATCACTGTCAAGGAAAGATATGATTTAGGATAAAAAATAAATAAATAACTTGGTATAAAATATATAAAATAAATAAATTAGGTATACTCAGTGAAATACAAGTCGGAATGTGGTATTTGTGTTTACTGCAGTTGGGAAAAAATTGTCACGTCTGTTTTGATAGGGCTTGGACGGCTACGGGATAAAAACTGTTGCTGAACCTGCTGGTCCTAGTTTTGATGGACCTGAACCGACGACTAGATGGAAGGGGCTCGAATAAAGCATGGGCAGGATGGGATGGGTCCTGAGAGATGAGACAGGCTCTTCTTAACAGGTGCTGCTGATACAGTGATTCAAGACTGGGAAGGGATCTGCCGATTATTTTGGACGCAGTATTTACAACTCTGTTCAACCTGAGCTTTTCCTGTGTTCATGTATCTTGACGTGTATATTATAATGTTGTACTTTTTTATTCTGTGTCTTTTGGTTTTCTTCGTCGCGTGCCTTTTTGTGTACGCTGTTGTTGAGACAGACCAATTTCACGCATCTACTTCACCGGATATCACAACATTTTGGAATATTATTATATAAACTACAGCTGGTTATGTTTATTATTATTATTATTATTATTATTATTCATATGGGCTCATTTGACCCCCAAGTAATACTTGTGGATATACCTAACAAGACATATGATGTTCTGCAGCCTGAAATTTACCATTGCAGTTCGTATTCTGCTCTGTGGGCTGAAGGCTGAATTACGTGATGTGTGTTAGGACATGCCCGTGTGGTTATGCCTCGGCATCCTGGGGCATATCCGCACACCAGTGATCAATACATAATGATACCACATACGTTGTTATTAGTGGAGTTGAAGTTTGATGATTAGTAGTAGTAAACTACTAAATATATAGATTAGTAAACTATATAGTAGTAGTAAACTACTAAATATATAGAATAGTAAACTATATAGTAGTAGTAAACTACTAAATATATAGATTAGAAAGGCGAAAGTTTACCCATCTGACATAAACAGTTCACTAGTTATGGCCCATTATACTTTAGGTGTGCAGACATACCCCACCTCCCCATACATCCTTGTCATTGTAATCAAACTACATCAATGGCCGTTCGACTACGTTGTTATATGAAGCAAATGTATGCTTTAATTTTTTATTAATCGAGTAAAAAAGAATTGTATCATATGTTTATATGATCAATGAGGTCAATGTAAATGAGAGGTCATTGAGAGGTCAACGAACGCCGCAACAAATCACTGTTTATATTTTTGAACATATGTGGAAGAGATTCTGAGTTTGAATCTGGGGACAAGTTTCTTTATTCACTAGGTTCCCCTGTTCCCCTGTTCCCCTCGTGGGGCGCGGTATTGTAGCGGTTAGAACGCCGGGTTCGAATCCTCCTGCTGCCGTTTCCAAAGGTTGACAATTTCGTTAACTCCACACTGCCTCAGTAAAATCAGCTGTATGAATGAATACCTGGCTACAGACCGGGGTGGATATGTGAACGAATAGTCTTCGCGCAGTAATTGCAGCGTGGTTGAATGCTTCCCAGATAAGTGGAGATGTCGTTGCTTAAGTGTTTCAAGGACTGGATACCGCACTTTATACGAGCGTACCTTTTTAGTAAATCCCATAAGCAGGTCGACGGTGGTGGGTCGCGTTCTGGGGCAATAGTCTAGGCGATCTGAACACTAACACGGTGCCCTGAACACTAACACGGTGCCCTGTCTTCCTAGCCAAGCACTGACACTGAATTCACGATGCTGCAGTTGTTTGTGTATATTGATTTAACAGACCAACTTTGTTTACTTTAACTAAACTGTCAACGTTGTCTAAAGCCCACTGTCCACTTTTTGTAAATTGTCAATGTTATCACGAAGGCAGGTAGAGAGAGGGAGGGAGGCATATATATATATATATATATATATATATATATATATATATATATATATATATATATATATATATATATATATATATATATGTATATATATGTATGTATATATATATATATATATATGTATATATATATATATATATATATATATATATATATATATATATATATATATATATATATATATATATATATATGTATATATATATATATATATAGATATATACATATATATACATATATATGTACATATATATATATATATATATATATATACATGTATATATATATATATATATACATATATATATATATATATCATAATATATATATATATATATATATATATATATATATATATATATATATATATATATATATATATATATATATATATATATATATATATATATATATATATATATATATATATATATATATATATAGAGAGAGAGAGAGAGAGAGAAAGATGGGAGAGGGAGACAGGGAGGTAGGAAGAGAGAGAGAGAGAGTAAGTTAGAGTTATAGAGGGAGAGAGGAAGAGAGGAAGAGAGGAAGAGTGTGTGAATAAATTAATGTTCACGAAAGGAATACAAAATACAGGAAAACAGTCGACAATTTATTGTAAAGCTGTTTGATACAATGAAACGAATATGGCACATCAGCATGATGAAAAATGTAGCATTGTAAGACATCTACAAACGTACCTTATACTAAAAATTTACTGACATCAACTATCCACATAGAAAAATAATGCAATGTTAATAAATGCACTTAATAAATAAATATCAGTTAGCGCTTGAACTATAATTAGTTAAGATCACACAAAAACACAATATATATATATATATATATATATATATATATATATATATATATATATATATATATATATATATATATATATATATATATATATATATATATATATATATTGTGTTGTTATATTAACGTATTATGTTAAATTTATATTAAAAATAAGTTACTTATCAAAACACTAATTGTGCTCTGTGCACTTTCGAGGTCCCTTCACCAGAATGAACGGTTTTCCGGACGTGACCTGGATGATGGTTGTCACATGACAGCAGTTCCGTGAAGGTCGCGGGGATAAACCGAGACGGCAGTACAACAACCCTGCGATCTTCTTGGAACTGCTGTCACGTGACAATCAACATCCAAGTCATATGACACCGAACAACGGTCCAGATGACAGCTCCGTGGAGCACAACTAGTATTATGACAGGTAACTAACATATTATCTAAATAACAACAAAGCCCAACTGGAACTAATTGTAAGCGTACATTTCTCAGTATGTCCCTCTTTTGTTCCAAGGTTGTACTTTCAGTGAATCAATAAAAAAATAAATACATGGCGTTTGCTGTTTCAACTATTGCTTCCAGCAACTTACAGTATGTTCCGAAAGTCTTTGTGTTTGTGTATGTGTTCTTTCCAAGCTTAATAACCGTTCCAGTAGCGACAGTGTAGAAGATGGGGAAGCAAATGCACCCATCAAATATTGTATTGAACTTCATAAATATTTTCCGAATTTAAACACTTTTCAAAAGACTAAGCACCGGCTTCACCTTTTACCTTTCACTTTCACTTCAAGCAATGCAACAATTGCATCATATCACGGGATGTGACGTATAATTGCCCAAGGTGTTCTCCACCTCTTTGTCCATACCATTCAAACCATCTTATCTGCGAGATTTTTCTTTTACGACATTGGTTTGGTTTTACGACATTGGCTTGATTTCACGACATTGTTCAATTCTTGGCTGACGTCTTCTTTTCGTAGACCTTCAGCCTGAACAGGAGGTTGGCGAAGTGGCCGAGGTCGATGAGGTTGTTCTCGTCGAGGGAGTTCTTCAGGAAGAAATCGATCTCCTTGTCCGTGAGTTGCCGTTCGCCGAAGTTGATCTTCTTGAGGCCTTCACGCGCCTCTTCCATGTCCAACTTGCCCGACTTGTCGGTGTCCATCTTCTGGAAGCTTTCCACCATCGCTTGTGCTCTGTGGGACCAAGATGAGCGTGTCTTAATGGTGACGATATATGCAGCGACAAGTGTTGGTATTGCGAGAAATAGTGACGGTGTGGAAGTAAGTGGGAAATTGGCCTTAACATGATGGGAGGTTGTCTCTAAAACAGGTGGGATATGGGAAATTGAGACCAGGGCCACCCCTGCAAATGGGAGATTGGCCCTACATTAAAAAAGATTTATCAATATTTGCCATCCAAGCCAAAGGCCCAGATGGCAAGTGGACAAGGAAGCCATAGGTTTATCGAGAGTCCAACAATGTTCATCTACGTGTAACCCGCCCTCCTGAGATATGTGTCAACCTTGTTTTTAAACATATTCACGCTGCTAGCAGTTACATAATCCGTAGACATTGTGTTCCATTCCTTTATTGTCCTCTGTGAAAACGAGTACTTCCTGATATCCTATCTAAACTGATCCTTTACTAATTTTACCTCATGTCCTCTAGTTCTACTATCTTTCTTGAGTGAAGAAACATATTTCTATCAATATTTTCATACCCATTCAATATTAATCTGATCTCCCCTTAACTTCTAAATGAGGTCTAACAATTGCCTTATACAGAGGTATAATTAGTTTTTCCTTGTATGTTATATTTCTCCTAATCAACCCAAGAATTTGATTACCCTTTGAAGCTGCAATACCACACTGCTCTGAAACTGTCATGTAAGCACTTATAGTGCTTATTGACTCACTCCCATCGCCTTCACTTTCGTCTCCTTCCCCCCTTCTCCTTCGCTCCTGTCTTCCCCACTCCTATTTTCTTCTCTCCGTTTGTCTTCCCTTCCGGTTCTTTCCTTCCCGTCTCCTTACGTCATGTCTCCCTAAGACCTATCTCCCTTCGACCTGTCACCTTACCCCCTCTCGGCCTCATCCCAGGTTGCGGTGAGCTCTCCCTAACATCTCTCTCACCGTCTTCCCCCACCGTAACCCCTGGCACATCCCACCTCTTCCCTTCCCAGCTGTTCTAAATCCTCCTCTAGTTCCTTCATCTTCGCACATCCCCTACAAATCAGTGGAATGTTGTTCCCAAAATAGGTGGGCGACGGGAAGTTCAGATCCATGCCATACTTGTAGTAAGTAGGTGGTGGGAAGTTGCTCCCAAAAACAGGTGGGATATGGAAGGTTGAGACCCATCCCACCCGCAGTAAGTGTGAGATTAGCCCCAAACATATTTAGGAAATGGCAGCTTGAGAAGGAAGGTAGAAAGTTAGCCCTAACAAATGGTTGAAGGTGGGAGGTTGGTCCCCACAACAGGTGGGAAAGGGGATGATGATGGGAAGTTGGTCCCCAAAACAGGTGGGAAAGGGGGTGATTCTAAAACCAGACGAGCAAAACATTTAACAGCTGGAGCAGCTCCAACAGTGACTTAATGAAGACATGGTTCCAGAACTGAGAGATCTTAGTTGTGAAGAACGCCTAAAAGAAAGTGGTCTAACAACCACAGAGACAAGGGGTTTCTAAGATATTGAATGGGTATGAAAATATGGATAGAAATATGTTTTCTCACTTCAGAAATAAACTAGAACTAGAGGACAAGAAGTAGTATTAGTGAAGGATCAGTGTAGATTGGATATCAGAAAGTACATATTCTGACAGAAGACAATACAATTAAGGACAAACCAAATTAACACCAGGTGGTGTAACTGCTAGCAGCGTGACTATGATTAAAATTTACAAATATATCGGGAGGGCAGGTTACACATAATATTATATAAACCAACTGTTGGACTCTCGATAAGCCAACAGCTTCTTTGTCCACTTGCCATCTGGGTATTTTGTAAACATGAGCCTCTTGTGGAGAATGCGGCAAGTGAGATACTCACCCGGTACCGACACAGTGGTAAAACTGTTCAAACTCCCAAATACTCATGATGCCGTTACGATCCTTGTCGAACGAGTCGAAGATCTGGGCCGCTTGTTCCGGTGTCATCTCAAACTCCTTCTCGAACATGACGAGAGCGTCGTCTCTCTTCAGACGCCGTACGTTGTTGTGTACGTACTGGTCGAACATCCGCTGAACCTCTTTGCTGGGGGGGCGGACGGTAAACCACAACACGTTAATTCATTGAGTTTAATATATTTCATAAAATTATACACGTTCTTTTTGATGCACATGCATGAAAACACGCAAGCACGTAAGCACGCACGCATGTGTGCTTGTATGCGTGCGTGCTTGCATTTGCGTGCGGTGCGCGCGCGTGTGTATGTGTTCGTACATGCGACATTGATTTCATCTTTTTTGCTTAGGCGATCGACCCTCTATTTTTCTTTCCCCAGACTTCCAACTTGTGCAATGGTTTTTGTAAATTAGTCATTCAAACTGTTGATAATTATTTTGTTTGTGTAATTAACTTTCCACGTACTTGTTTTGTCAGGTATAGCGCAATTGTTAATTCAAACTGTTGACATATTATATTGATTAGTTCTCTACATGTGTACGTTCGATATATTAACGTGCATCCATATCACAGAACGGTCGTCGTGACATGCGGGTTTCAGATTGTTGATACAGTCAATAAGGCGATTAGTTTACATTTACTCTCTAGACAGAGCACCCAGTGACACCTGCCGGAGAGTGATCGCCCGTAGCGACTGGCCCTATTTATACTACATCCCATGGGGTTCAGGAAATGACCGATTCCGGGAAATAACAGTCATACGGGATGTTATGACCGGTGCCCTCAGATAAGACATAAGCCCGGTCGTTCACCCGTCTAGCATCTTCAGTCATTTCCTCGCGGGTTTTTCTAACGACAATTAAGATAAAACACCTGCCTCACGGACGGACATCAATCAAGCTCAGCTGTTTTCCTAATGGTGCTGTCACTTTCGGGAAGGGTTTTTGTGCGAGGGAAGAACTAAATATCTATGCAACTTCTTACTCACAGCGAAGTTATGACTAGGCCCTACATTCAGGTAAAGAGGAGTATCGCCGCATATATCAGTTCCTCCCCATCTCGTTAAATCTACATCATTAGAGGCGTAGACAACATTAAATTGATTGAAATATCAACTCCGTTGCAAATTAGATTGCGCAACTGAACTAAACAGTGATTTTAAAGAATATAAAATTGATATCATAGTGTTTGGGATCACCAATATTGTGTAATGGTCATCGACATCAATACTTGACACTTTCATATATGTAGTCAGCTGTTCTTCCATTATAGCTATACAAAAGCACACTGACATGAATCCTAAAATCATCGTGTGAATACAAGTGCGACACTGCAAAGTGATGAACGAGATGACGTATCGGAGTTTCAGTTATATCCTAAGCGAGATGCCCAACTCAAAGGCATATATATATATATATATATATATATATATATATATATATATATATATATATATATATATATATATATATATATATATATATATATATATATATATATATATATATATATATATATATATATATATATATATATATATATATAATATATATATATATTCAATAAACCTTAGAACATTAGAACGTTCACACCAAACTGTTTTATATATATATTTATATATATATATATATATATATATATATATATTTCAATAAACCAAATAAACATTAGAACGTTCATCACCAAACTGTAAAAGCTAATTGTACTTACGGGAGTTTTCTGCTAGCCATTTTCTTCTTGATCGTCGATGTGTGTATCTGCAAAGATTGCAAGATTGTCTAAGTTGTTTCTTACGCAACGGACAATGTGTACATATGATTGATAGGAGTCTGACAGGCAAGAGTGTAAACTAGGCGCGCTTGTGACTGCTAGAAGGGGGAATGAATATGTGCCATTGTGACTAATAGGTTGCGCCTTATATATATTCAGGAACCACCCCACAAACTGAAAAAGGATGATCCACCCTATGTGTCAGACACATAACGAACATTTCTTGGTGGCGGCTCACTGTATGGGGGGATATACGCGTCACATATTCAATGTACTACTCATCGTAACGTGAGTGTGTGATTTATGACTGGAGTCATGTTCGAACTGCAGTAAACACAATGACCCGACAACACGTCTAGACTTACGTGAGTAAGTGTGCGCACAAGAATGCACGAGTGGACTGTGCGGGCGATTCTTTAGCGGTGACAGGAAGAGAGAGAGAGAGAGAGAGAGAGAGAGAGATATAGAGAGAGAGAGAGAGAGAGAGAGAGAGAGAGAGAGAGAGAGAGAGAGAGAGAGAGAGAGAGAGAGAGAGAGAGAGAGAGAGAGAGAGAGAGAGAGAGAGAGAGAGAGAGAGAGAGAGAGAGAGAGAGAGAGAGAGAGAGAGATAGAGAGAGAGAGAGAGAGATAGATAGAGAGAGAGAGAGAGAGAGAAATAGAGATATATATAGAGAGAGAAACAGAGAGACAGACGTACATCTTAAAACACACTAATGTCATTGATTGTATTTTTTAAATGCATACATTGTATTGTACACAGATTGTGACTCACACTCTATCTGCTAAGACCAACGTTAACCAAGTTCCATACAGTTATTCACCGACAGGGAACATCGAAACCAAACAAGAAACAAGTCGAAAGTGTCCACTGCAAACACAGCAAGATTATCTAACAACACGTTACTAGGTCAGCTCGCAGTTACGTTGTCTAATTCGTACGTAAGTATGTCTGCAGCATCCACAGAAAACAACCAGCACCTGCCGAGTTACGTCTACCCGCTCTATGTGTGCCAGGTGTCGTGTCGCTGTGTTACGTTCCAAGAGCGACACCGAGAAACCGTCGACGCGATTATATTGCCGGTCTGACACGCGCCCGGCGAGTTTAGTCCCAATGACGCATGCCCAGAACAAGCCGCCTCCTGTGCAAACCTGGCCATACCGCCTGGTTGCTGTGCACGGGCTTAAGTTTAATATAAATCACATTATCCCTAGAAACAAGTTTCATGTGGCGCGTGGACTAGAAGCTATCCATAGCAACCAGCTCCATGTGGCGCGTGGACGAGGAAGCTATCCATAGCAACAAGGTCCATGTGGCGCGTGGACAAGGAAGCTATCCATAGCAACAAACTCCATGTGGGATGTGGCCAAAGAAGCCATTGGCTGTTCGACAGTCAATACATTGTCATCTATGTGTGGTTCTCCTCTAATAACAATCTCCAATTCTACTTGTTTACGTATGTATACAACACACATCTACACAGTCAACATACGTTATTTCTATTGGTAGAACAATGCTGCTATCTGTTTGTGTCAGTATAGTTTGTTGTTAACCAACAACAGCTGGATTATTGGAAAATACTACAACATCAGGATAACAATATACTGTTGACCTTTCCAGAGACGATTTCGTGACGTTTTACGTTATCTAATAACACATAAAAATACAAACGTAACCGTATCGACATCGCAAGGCGACGGCGAGCGCAAAGTGCAGACTTTCGACATGAAACAAAAAACAACATAAACTGCGACCAAAATGTGTGATATCGCGTAGTAGTCCCTACATGCGTAGAATCTCAACGTTATTAGTCACAACATGAATTTCCAAAAGAAAGCGTGCACAATTTATGTATTTATCTCACCAAACATCTGGACATAGCAATATGAATGAAAATGCTTATACCCCATTCCTCTGAACGAATCTTACTTACAGAAAAAGCCAGATACATTAGTTTGAAGTGTGTAGTGACGCCAATGAAAACTATTTATTGGATGACTAACATACACCAGTCTTCGGATCTAGCGCAGTAAAGGGAAATATTTATTTACAGTGTGAGCAACACGTGAACAAATATATGGAAACTTACAGCGTCGGCGACTGACGTCATCGGAATTTAGATCTGATCAGACGGTTACATAATCAGTCAAAGCCACGAGTCAACATATGTAGGAGTCAGTCGCGTACATGACTGTTACAAGGAATGCGTCGTTGTGTTTTGTTGTTGCTAAACTCGCAGAAAAAGATGGGGGGAGAGGGGGTAGGTCGGCGCAGGGGCGTCGCAGGCTTTTTTCAGAGGGGGCAAAAAATTCTGCTGTCTGATTTCGACCAGAAATCTTTACACTTACCAAAATGTATGCTTTCAATGAACAATAATGATATAATTATATATAATTAATTAACAAATATACTAGATGATCTACTTAACGCAAATAGTAAACAATTTACTCGTCATAAAAGACATAAATTTAAAAGACATCCACGTCCGAGGGGGACATGTGCCCTTGGGTCGGTGGACTGTGGGTAAATGGATGGGTTGGTGGGTAGGTAAGTAGGTTTGTAAGTAGGTATGCAAGTAGGCAGGTATGCAGGTAGGCAGGTAGGCAGGTAGGTAGACAGACTTCTGATAGTAATAACATTCGACTACCCATTTACGTTCACATAAGTAATACGGTCACCGCGCGAATATAGTCACCCTGGAACAGTCCTCGCTATTCAGAAAACTTCGGCTCAGTCCCGAGGGTGACCTTAATAGGTACCAATTAATTGAGTGAGAGGGGGGGGGCGTTGAATAATTAGCCCAACCAAGCACTAGGATAAATAATGATAGCCACGATGTTGGCGAGGTTCCTTGTCAGTAGCTTCCAAGCGAAAGTGATCAATTAACCCGTCGACTGGTGGCCCAATACTAAGCGATACCTTTCTGGTCGAGAACGTTCACTCGTGAAAAAAGAAGAGTGATTCGTGACGCAGTTGGTGTAAGGGGCCGTATACCCAGCAAGTACACCACGTGACTACTATACATGGAGAGCAGGTTGTTGGTTGTTGAAACCAGGAACGACGTCGTAGACTTGTGGACACTACGTAGTGTTTCCACCATCTAAGAATACTGGTTTGTTTAATGTTATGCTCGTGTGGTCTTGTTTTTGTGTCATTAGAATGTAAAATTAAAATGCGAGGGAACTACCACGTTTCCTTCCCGTGAATTCACCTCGCTCCCCAAACAGTTCAGTGTTTTAGCATATGTTTGTCCTGATTGTTCAGTGATTCTTGCACAGACGAGTAGAGCTCGCGTTAATGAAAACTGTGTTATTTTGATTACCTTCACACAATTAAAGCTACTAGTAAGACATTTTATTGAAATTTAACATGTTCTGAAGATGGTGATAACGTGACGTTTCAACGTTGTGACCACGTAATTGCGACCATACATATGTGACTGGCCTCCACGTAAAAACTCAACGTTGTTGCACGTAACGTGGCGGCCACGCGGTAACTACGTAAAACTGCCAGCTGGGTATGTCCTGGAGCGACGGCTCGAAGTTAGAGTGCTGGTGTCGTAAGCTGGAGTTCTGGGTTAGTCGGGCGTTCTGTGAAATGAGCACAACTTTTCGACAAGTCTGCATCAGGCATTTGGAAATAGGCTTACATAGTATTGGTGAGATTCGAAAAACTGCCCCTGTTCTAGTTGGCTGGTGACAACGGAAGGAGAAGTAACATATCTCACAGAGGGAGTAAACGGGTAACCGGTATTCTCTGTTTGTAAACTCACTGATATAGTACCACCTTCAGCCTTATGTAGGGTAGCTTGCAATACATATAACTAAGACTAAATAAGGAATATATGAGTACAGGAATGATGTAATTGATGATGAATTCACCTGGCTAGGCGGCAGACCAAACATTTTAACCAAAACGTCATACACTCAAAACTGATTAAATTACCCACACTCCCCGGGCTTCTATGACGGATGCCAATGCAATGAAACAGTCTGGAGAGATAAAACCCAGATTTCCGGATAGAGTCGTTACTATGATGGAGTGAGAGTTTGATGTCTTAGTCACGGATTCCCTATTAATCTGTATCTTGACAGACACGTTGGAAGTGGCCGTAGACATGAGTCTTCGTTTACCTGCAACTTCGTTTAGTGGAAAGTTGTGTTAGTTGGAACTGGTTACGTAATCTGTTAAGCATATTCAACCGTGGACATTCACGAGAAAACCGCAAGTTAAGGCGGATATAGTCGTTAGAGCGTCAGGTTCTCAATTGAGAGGACGACTGGACCCGTGTTCGTTTCCTGTCGTTGTCGTCTCGAAGCTTGTGTAACTTCGCTCACTTCACGTTGCCTTAGTTCACTCAGTTGTATAAAGGAGTACTTGGCTATAGGCAGTTCACTCAGTTGTATAAAGGAGTACTTGGCTATAGACAGTTCACTCAGGAGTATAAAGGAGTACTTGGCTATAGACAGTTCACTCAGTTGTATAAAGGAGTACTTGGCTATAGACAGTTCACTCAGTTGTATAAAGGAGTACTTGGCTATAGACAGTTCACTCAGTTGTATAAAGGAGTACTTGGATATAGGCAGTTCACTCAGTTGTATAAAGGAGTACTTGGCTATAGACAGTTCACTCAGTTGTATGAAGGAGTACTTGGATATAGACAGTTCACTCAGTTGTATAAAGGAGTACTTGGCTATAGACTGTTCACTCAGTTGTATAAAGGAGTAATTGGCTATAGAGAGTTCACTCAGTTGTATAAAGGAGTACTTGGCTATAGACAGTTCACTCAGTTGTATAAAGGAGTACTTGGCTATAGACACTTCACTCAGTTGTATAAAGGAGTACTTGGCTATAGACAGTTCACTCAGATGTATAAAGGAGTACTTGGCTATAGGCAGTTCACTCAGTTGTATAAAGGAGTACTTGGCTATAGACAGTTCACTCAGTTGTATGAAGGAGTACTTGGCTATAGACAGTTCACTCAGTTGTATAAAGGAGTACTTGGCTATAGACATTTCACTCAGTTGTATGAAGGAGTACTTGGCTATAGACAGTTCACTCAGTTGTATGAAGGAGTACTTGGCTATAGACAGTTCACTCAGTTGTATGAAGGAGTACTTGGCTATAGACAGTTCACTCAGTTGTATGAAGGAGTACTTGGCTATAGACAGTTCACTCAGTTGTATGAAGGAGTACTTGGCTATAGACAGTTCACTCAGTTGTATGAAGGAGTACTTGGCTATAGACAGTTCACTCAGTTGTATGAAGGAGTACTTGGCTATAGACAGTTCACTCAGGAGTATAAAGGAGTACTTGGCTATAGACAGTTCACTCAGTTGTATGAAGGAGTACTTGGCTATAGACAGTTCACTCAGTTGTATAAAGGAGTACTTGGCTTTAGACAGTTCACTCAGTTGTATGAAGGAGTACTTGGCTATAGACAGTTCACTCAGTTGTATGAAGGAGTACTTGGCTATAGACAGTTCACTCAGTTGTATGAAGGAGTACTTGGCTATAGACAGTTCACTCAGTTGTATGAAGGAGTACTTGGCTATAGACAGTTCACTCAGGAGTATAAAGGAGTACTTGGCTATATACAGTTCACTCAGTTGTATGAAGGAGTACTTGGCTATAGACAGTTCACTCAGTTGTATAAAGGAGTACTTGGCTATAGACAGTTCACTCAGTTGTATGAAGGAGTACTTGGCTATAGACAGTTCACTCAGGAGTATAAAGGAGTACTTGGATATAGACAGTTCACTCAGGAGTATAAAGGAGTACTTGGCTATAGACATTTCACTCAGTTGTATAAAGGAGTACTTGGCTATAGACTGTTCACTCAGTTGTATAAAGGAGTAATTGGCTATAGACAGTTCACTCAGTTGTATAAAGGAGTACTTGGCTATAGACAGTTCACTCAGTTGTATAAAGGAGTACTTGGCTATAGACAGTTCACTCAGTTGTATAAATGAGTACTTGGCTATAGACAGTTCACTCAGTTGTATAAAGGAGTATTTGGCTATAGACAGTTCACTCAGTTGTATAAAGGAGTACTTGGCTATAGACAGTTCACTCAGGAGTATAAAGGAGTACTTGGCTATAGACAGTTTACTCAGTTGTATAAAGGAGTACTTGGCTATAGACAGTTCACTCAGTTGTATAAAGGAGTACTTGGATATAGACAGTTCACTCAGTTGTATAAAGGAGTATTTGGCCATAGACAGTTCACTCATTTGTATAAAGGAGTACTTGGCTATAGACAGTTCACTCAGGAGTATAAAGGAGTACTTGGCTATAGACAGTTTACTCAGTTGTATAAAGGAGTACTTGGCTATAGACAGTTCACTCAGTTGTATAAAGGAGTACTTGGCTATAGACAGTTCACTCAGTTGTATAAAGGAGTATTTGGCCATAGACAGTTCACTCAGTTGTATAAAGGAGTACTTGGCTATAGACAGTTCACTCAGTTGTATAAATGAGTACTTGGTTATAGACAGTTCACTCAGTTGTATAAAGGAGTATTTGGCTATAGACAGTTCACTCAGTTGTATAAAGGAGTACTTGGCTATAGACAGTTCACTCAGTTGTATAAAGGAGTACTTGGCTATAGACAGGGGTGCGCATATGTGAACGTATAGTCTCTATTCAGTATTTGCAGCGTGGCTGAATGCTTTCCAGAGAAGTCGAGTTGGTGCTGGAATGGGAGAATCTTGGAATGAACAATTGTGTTGATGAGGCGGGACGGATGCTGGGCGGCGGCGTGGCGTGGCGCGGGGGGTCGAAATTGGATACCGCGAAACACAAAACACAAACATACAAACATATGTATGTATGCATGTATATATGCATGCATGCATCCATCCATCCATTCATCCATCCATCCATCCATCCATCCATCCATCCATCCATCCATCCATCCATCCATCCATCCATCCATCCATCCATCCTTCCATCCATCCATCCATCCATCCATCCATCCATCCATCCATCCATCCATCCATCCTTCCATCCATCCATCCATCCATCCATCCATCCATCCATCCATCCTTCCATCCATCCATCCATCCATCCATCCATCCATACATACATACATACATATATACATACCTGTATATATGGTCTTTTCGGTAACGCGCTGAGAAATTATGGTGATGTAACATTTTGTTTAAATCTTTTTGTCTGCGCATGTCATGATATGTGCACGCTGGTAAAGTGTTTTTGTGAGGGTTGCCATAACTCAGAATTGTTGCCCGTATAGCTTACCAACTTACGTAATGACGTGCATAACACGCGCGCACGTATTCCTGCCGTTGGTTCCATTTACGTGCAGGGCACGGACCACAGTCACTTTCCCATAGACGACCATTATAACGCTCTTGCGCCTACGTTGAAAAATTATCCTACAATTTTTTTTTTAATTCACAGCAAATGACAGACCCACTAAGACACCTGGTGTGTAAAATTCATGAAAATTACCTACCTCCTTTTCGTACAAATTGCTTCAACGCATGACGCCCCTGCATTTCTGCCATGAAATTCCCCGGTTTCCAAAATATGAGTACATACAGCCTAACAGCAACTGTGTCCTTACGCAACTGGTATACCAACTGACATATGGCATCATTTCAAAGCTTAGATGCTACTGTGCACAAAAACATCACTTCTACTCACTCATACACACAATTTCTGCTCTCACAAATAAACCTTAACTGCACAATTATTTTTTGGGGGGGACTCTTTATCTATGTAATGGCGGATGCATTCTGACGGTGGTCCCTGCCCTGCTGATGTCATACGATACGTTGAATTATTTCCTGCCGTTACACTAACGAGCGTACTCAAGGCTGCGGGATTAAGGGGAGTCAACAACCCAGCTCCTAATCCCGGTCCCTCCCGACTAACACCGCAACAGACTAACTGCATCAAATTGGATCGGCAGCTGACACGTGTGTGTATTTTAGAACGGCATCTCACCCACGAGCAATTTTAGCGCAGCTAATTGGTTTTTTTTTAAAGTATCAGTTTTCCTGTTTGAATAAAGTAAATATATTTCTTATAATTATCTCACCGACACCATATATTTAGACCATACATTGGAATTCATTCACTCTTCCCATGACTTCAATACAGGGTGGTGTGATTACGTCATCGAACTAGACACAGTGTCACGAAAGAAAGGTACGTGGCTTTGTTATAGAAATGACCAAGACGACGATAATACTATTGACGACGACGATGATGACGACAACAACGAAGCTATATTAATGACTCCGACAAAGATACAATGGCAAAATATAGGCCTATATGCATCATACTTGTACAACGTTGTCCTGACTGCTCGACCCGCAGACTATTAATGCGTGATAGTGATCGCAGCTCCACCAATAGTCGACTATTTTTTAACCAACATTTCTCAACGACATACACAAATACGCAATTCCAACGATAATCCCATTATAGTTACACCGGTCGATGTTCAATAATTGTATTGTTTTGTGTCTTCTTCTATACCATCTCTGCCAACCCCTCGTATCGCTCTTTTAAATATATACAATTCTTTACATTTTTGAAAGATTCTATAACTCGCGTTGATTAATACTCATTGCAATTAAAGGCCGATTTCATGTCCCTTCAAAGGGACATCTCTACCAGCGTAGAACCTTAATTTTAGCCAACTGATTTATTTTGCTTTAGCTTCCCTCTAAAGATTCTCTCAGAACTCCGTAGGCTACAACAAGTTTCCTCCGCCTTGTGCCGAAGTCTGACAAATCATCTCAACTTGTTACTTAATTCCAGGGCATATACGCCTTACTTACCTATAGAGGGCCTACTATTCCCACCAAGTTCGGTTTCTTCCGCACTGTCTGTCGAGCAGATTCTCCGGTCTGGTAAGGTCGATTCGTAGACACAGGCAACGATTGCAGTCGACACGGCTTACAGCTAATTCGAAGTCGAAGTGAAGACGTAAACGATCTTCCTGTGGTGGAATCCCGGCGAAAACTGCCGTGCAGCCGCAACGACTCGAAGCAGACGTCTGAGCGGGCGGGCGGGCGGGGGGGGGGTGGGGGGTGCGGGGCGGTGTAGTTTATGTTTGTTCGCTACTCCGCGGTGCGCGTGGGAGTTGTCAGTCAGTAACCCGATCGTTGCCACTCGGCGGGGTCAGAACAGTATTTATTTTCATTTTTGTACATCACTATGATAATTATTTGGGTGATTAAGCCACTGCTACTGCAGCTGCACCTGCTACTGCGTGTGTGCGGGTGTGCGCGCGTGCGTACGGTTCGGTAAACGTTTTTCGCTGACGTTTCGCTAGACATTGCAGGTAAATGTCTGCAAACGACGGACGCGAACTCTATCTGGCGTATCGAGTCGCCCTATGCCGCGCCCGTCTCGCTATAAATAGCAGTACACCGGTGGCTGCCAGCCCGCGTGTCACTGGCCTACTGCCATTGAGGACAAGAGAGTTCGCTGCCCTTCTCAACTTCTCGTCTATACCTGCACGCTCAACATTCTTATTTTAAAGCACCCAACAACTGCTTCAATTTTCGATCCCATTTTGTGAATGACTGTTGTCAGAACCCGTAAAATTGAAAGTATACTTTGTCTGTATTCCCGATGTTGTTGTAACTAATTTGTTGTAATTTCTTACTCTTTCTCGTGATTAATCACGAAAAGGAGTAACCAATTACAGTTACACCAACGCATGAAAAGATGTCGTTGTATTTAGCCATTAATCCGTCAGATTTTAACTCTATAGCCATTCGTTTTGAAGCCTGGATAATTTCGTTCACCCGACGTAGCCCCATTTCATTCAGCTGTATAGAGATAGCACCCGACTACAAGGGTGGGCTTAACTACAACACGCCTCCTCTGTGATGTTTTCTCAAAAGCATCACACTGTCGTTGTCGTCACAGTACACTTATTGCTCTCTTTTACTGGATAGTTACTGAGGCACGGCGTAGGCTGCA
>BSQZ01000014.1:2140000-2320000 GCA_033239005.1 Lamellibrachia satsuma | reverse complement strand
AGAACGCGGTAGCGTATTTGATATTTCGCTTAACACGTCGTGTCTTGTTGTGTCATGAAGTCCATATTGTAGTATGTAAGGAGGAATGAGACCACTGTGATGGGATGAACAATAGATCAATGCCCGTGGTCGCCACTTACACAAATCTGGCCTTGATGTGTGCATTTCGAGATCGCACCAACATATCAGTCATGTTGTCGAATGAGTTATTTAATTTTTTTCAAGGAAATGAAAATTGTGTGGGAAATTGTAGGTATGCTATAGACGTGCGAAATTATATAAATATTTTACCAGATTTAGCCACGTAGCCACCTTACCAAATAACCCCAGACGCCATTTGGACTTGGAAGTTGGAAGTCATTAGTTTTTCGAAATATGAAAATATCCGCGTGGTCCGCCCAGTCAGTTTTAAACACATTTCTACAGCTAATATTTACACAGTGAATTTCCCCCGATCGTGTATCGTCTTCTATTGTATCTGGGCTTTTGCCTTGGATGGCAATCTTGTTAAATCTTGTTTTAGCACTTCCTTGTACCAAACAAACACTGCACCGTTGAGCATTTATTAAAGCAATACTGCATATAACACAAACACACAAATATATTTCACACAGGCATATGTGTATGTGTCTTTTTGTGTATTTATATTTCGCGTTAATAAATACTGCTTGTTGATTGAATTAGTTTTTTTTGCGCATGCACCGTGTGCCTTTCTCTGGAATCAGACTCAGACTCAGACTCAGACTCAGACTCAGACTCAGACTCAGACTCATACCCATACTAATTTACTTTGACCAAGTAAATGTGCCAGTGACAGTGCACATTCGATACCAGACAGTCGGGGAATGTAGTTTTAGTTGAGCAATGTTTTATTATTTTTGATATCTAAGGCACAGTCATATTCATAAGCTAAAATTGTTTTTACTCACATAAACTATGATTATTATTAAATCATGTTATGCCACGATAATATATTTAGTACACATATATAATTATGTGTAGCTTATTCGAATAGGGTTGATGAGCTGGCTCAACTAACACTTAGTGTGGGCTACGTTGAGCCACAGTATAGCATAAGCTGGGTAAATGCTAAATATTTGCATATTTTACGTAGGCCTTGTATTAAAGTTTCATAACAATTCATTGTACTAAAGTTTCATAACAAGCCAACACATCTACCCAATGAATACAACACGTCGCTGACAAGTCTACACACTTAATTAATAAGTCGACACACTTAATTAATACATACTTATAGGCCAATCGCAACCAGCGTAACTAACTGCTAATATGTTGCCTTGTATCAATTTGCTCGGAAAAATTAATTCCTTGATGCATTTTTGTGTAAAAAATATTTTTCACCGCTGCTCAACTAACCACCCCTTGAGTGGCTCAACTAGCCCCGTTTCGACAATTAAGCTTTTTAATCAACTTCTCATTAATGCGCGAAGTGATGTAAACAATATTCGTCCCTGTGCATGGTTAAACCATTTGTAAGTGCACAAACAATACAATTTGGCTACATGCGTTGATAATTTACACACCGGCAGACATTAATCACAATCACTAACAGTTTCGAAAAACGTAAAAAACATTTTAAACTCACATTTTCTGACCGATGTGACAAATGACACTTATTGTATGTCAATCGTGTTCTAATAACATGTTCACTCACTGGCTGGTACCATGTAATTGTCGCTGCTGTAGTTTCCCGGGAAACATGGCTGGCTTAACTAACCTAGTGGCTCAACTAGCACTGCCTCACAGAGGGAGGTAAATGAATGGAACAAATTATATAATGACTGGTAGCTGTGTGAATAAAGCTTGAACATAAAACTGACACGTATCTGATTAATGGGGGCTTCGACGAAACAGTGTTTGTTGGAGTCCTGATAAGACAATGGCTGCCGTGTCCACTCGCTGACTGCTTTGTATGGCAATCTTGTTCAATCTGGTTAAAATCGTGTGTTTTTCTATTACATTGGTACCTTTTATATGTTATTTTATTTGATACTTCAACGATAGAACCGGGCGGTGAAACTGACTGTGTTCAATTATTTAGTTTGACGCTTACGTTTGCAGAGACTTGAATTGGAGTTCCTCACGTTCGACGTTGAGTCCAGCATCCCCTGCGTCGACAGCGTCAAAGTGTACGACGGCGAGGATAACTCGGCGCCACTGCTGGGCACATTCTGCGGAACCTCACTGCCGGGAGACGTCATTTCCAGCAAACCTTCCCTGTTTGTGTCTTTCCAATCTGATTCTTCGGTGACAAGAGGTGGCTTCAAGATTAAGTACACTGCTACAATTTCCCGTAAGTATCACTCCTGATAAAACATACCCACTGATCCGACACAACGACAAGTCACCCAGAAACAGCTTGTGAAATTCCTACGTGTACCCAGATATTTATCGAAATATGGGATAATCGTAGTTGGAAATTACTTTGATATCATTGTTTACACCGGCTGAGTATAGTTTTGACGTGTATTTTACGTTTCGTGAAATTTTTTACCACTGAAATAACAATGAAGTAACGATTTTCTTCTAATCACAGCTGTTGCGATCTTAGTCAGCTCCAGTAGGCAACCTTCACCGGGAACTGAATTCTTGGACGACTAGTTCTTCTCCTGCTCGCCAGTTGGCATTGCGAGCAGGCCGTCCCACGCGCACCTGAGTCGCTATCCCTCCCCCCACATGATTGGAGTCGTCTTTCTGATCCATATGGTCTCTTTAATCCATCTCGCGTTTTTGGCCTCCTCTGTCAAAAATATAGGCTCCCTCTCAGTCAATGGTGAAATTTCCGTTTGCATGGTAGGTTATTGCAGATTGATGCTCTGCCGTCGCTGATTCTCTCTTTTGTTTCCTGGTAAATCGCTTGGTTGTGATGGACTCAACGTCCGACTTGTGCACCTCGAGTCTTGATCTAAATGTTCTCACTGTTTTGCCAATGAAGGTGTGACTACAGTGGTTACGAAGAGTCTGTAAAGATTAATCTTCTCCTGATGCTTAGATGAGGTCTCACAGCTGCACTGTTCTCATGATGTTTTAACATTCGCTGTACCGTTTCTCTTACTCCTTTTACATACCGGATAGTGATAATACGTTTTTGGTTATTTGCGTTCTTATCTTTCCTTTCCGTGGTATTTCCCTTCTCACTTTCTCTGTTCTTTCATCTTCTTTATGGGTTGGGTACGAACATCTTTGTAGTGTCTTGGTGATGTGTTTCACATCTTTCTGTCTGTCCTCCGGCTCTGATACAGTGTTGTTGCATATGTCTTGTAACATTTTGATAACGTCTAGTTTCTGATGTAGCGGTTGGTGAGGATTAATATTCTGATACTGCATGGTTAGTGTTTGACGGTACACCAGGAGTTTCACTGTTCCACCCTCGCTTCGTACATCCACATTTATGTTTGTCCGTAGTTTCAGATCTGTGTCTTTCTCTAGTCGCTTCTTGGTAACACACAGTGTCGCGTTGATAAGGGTGTTGGTGATGAGAGACATTGCGTCATGTGATACGAACATATCATCTTGTTTGATCATGACAGAAGCCATTTTATTACGTCCATACTTCTTTATGTGGTGTGATGTCTTATCCACGATAGGTCTTAGAATGTCAGCTGTGATTTTGATACATTGTACGCTATTGCCCATGTATAGTCCACAATGGAATAACCCTTGGCGCCTCTGGTATATAACGCAATGAAATAACCCGTGGCGCCTCTGGTGTATAATAGTCCACAATGAAATAACATGTGGCGCCTCTGGTGAATAATATATAATACGACGTTTCGTGCATGCGTGCGGCGTAACTTTATTCTGTAAATTAAAGGGTCGGAATAATGGTGTATCGACGACAACGACAAGAACGCAAACACTTAAACGAATTAACATTTCACTAAAGAATACATCGACACACAATACTATGATGCAGGTGCTACCTGGTGGCGAGCGTCAGTTTTAAACATGCTTAAACATTTTATTTCTATAATATATAATGTTATACACGCAGGCACGCACGCAGGTAGGCACGCAGGCAGGCAGGCAGGCACGCACACACGCACGCACGAACGCACGCACGCACGCATGCACTTACTTACAATGTTTTGCATTAAAAGCATATATATATATATATATATATATATATATATATATATATATATATATATATATATATATATATATATATATATATATATATATATATATATATATATATATAGGCCCGTTTAATGTATTTTACAGCGATGATTGATAAAATGACGTGGGTATTTATGATTGTGATTGTGATTGTGATTTCATGACATAATAATCAATAAAAAGTTGTAAAATATATGTCTCTACTATGCGGTCTGCAATGTACCCCTATGTTTTCTACATTGAACAGTGTTATACTCACCAAACCAGTTGTACGGTCAGCAGTTTGTGTGAGACTTCTTTTAAGGAAATTGTCTGAAAATGCCAAGTGGATATTAATGATTGCGTCAAGATTTTCCATTACATAGTAATCAGTAGAAAGACGCACAGTATAGAAATAAATAATGCAAAATATATGCAGTTGTAAAATATATGTATTTAAGTTGAAGTCTGCATGGGTTAATAATACCTGACTAAGCTAACATAGATATAATATGTACATTAAAAACTATAACATAGTTATTATCAATGGCAGTGGTTAATGCCATAAGGCATGATATGTAAAAAAAAATATGTCTTGATACTTTTTTAACATTAAAATTTTTCATGGCATGGCTGCTAATATATAATGAAAAAAACATATCTACAATTTTAATTTTTATTGACGTTCCTAGTCAATATCAAATGCAAAACCGACTTGGCATTAACATTGTTTAATTTTGACGTCTTCACAAATTAGATTAAACAAATACTATATCGATTTTGAAACTTCTTTCAAGTTTTTTATGGCTAGTGTCATCTCATAAAACTACTTTAACAACTAGATCTGTAATTTAATATTTTTATTAACATCTCAATCAATGTCAAATGCACTAAGTCAAGTATAGAGCCATACAATTTATTAAAAGTTGACGTCTTCCAAAACTCATATCTCAGTTCTTTATCGATTTTAAGACTTGCTAAAAACACATGGCGACTGCCGCTGGAGGCATATCATGGCTGCTCAAAACGAAAAACCTAAGGTATTGTCACTGACATACACGCCTACGTTATGGACTGCTCGCTTCGCCAGCTACACTCAT
This sequence comes from Lamellibrachia satsuma, assembly GCA_033239005.1. Taxonomy (NCBI): domain Eukaryota; kingdom Metazoa; phylum Annelida; class Polychaeta; order Sabellida; family Siboglinidae; genus Lamellibrachia; species Lamellibrachia satsuma. The sequence continues at coordinate 2,314,778 of BSQZ01000014.1, read as the reverse complement.
GTGACGCTCGCTATAATATGTCGTATAATTTCGAACGCAAACGAGCACGCGTTGCCATAGATACGCGACTGTTTCGTCGAATATCAAAACAATCGCGGGAATGTATTAGCTAATTTGTAATTATATTCGAATTATATCATCCAACCATGAATTATAGTTATACAACGGCTAGCCGTACTGATATCCACTCGACGTTCACATATGTATGTTTAACATAGGATTTTCAGAAAGAGGCTGCCGTGCGCTATCTGGATGGATATATCACTTTAATAAGACTACCTCATCATTACCGTGATATATCAACCCAGATAACACACGGCAGCCTCGTTCTGAGAATCTATCTGATAGTTTGAATAATTTCGAACGCACGTTGGCATCATAGACATAAATAGAACACCCGTTAGTAAAAAAAGACCGCTAAGCTCTTATCAGTTGACACATGATAAAGTGATGCCGGCATGGACCAGTGACATTCATACTACTGCACGGCAAGAACCCACTGGAGGCCCAGTGTTTATACTGTACAGCACCCAGTCTTCATCATATATCTATAGATATACAGTACTAATAAGAGATTAATACTATATAGCTATATATATATATATATATATATATATATATATATATATATATATATATATATATATATATATATATATATATATCTAATACCTTATTACGTGCACAGTCTATCCATGCACTTTGTATATCAAATATCATAACATATTAACTATAACAGTAGCACCACTAAACACGATCGAAACTGAACTTTCTGAAGTGCTTTATACATGTATTAGATAATGACTGCAAGAGGTCAAAATCTCATTAAGCCCTGTTGGACATTCTTCTCTAAGGTCCCAAAAATATTCTTTTCCCATCTTCCAACACATTCCCCAGCTGCTCCATCACAGCTATTTCCACCTGCAAATCAAGATCTCTCGAATGTTATTTGGCCAACTTGCCCAAGGACACGCCTCATGCAAAGAAATGTGCTCTCTCGTTTAAGCTGTCAGTTGTTTTGGTAGGCAACCTTTCACATGGTTTGTCTAACAAATGCATAGAATGTTACATGATAGTGGTTCATACAACGAAGAAAAGGCAAACGACGACCAAAAAGGGGAGAGCCTCATTAAATGCAGATGACTTAATAAAGAAAAAAATCTTATTAATGAGCTGACATCTAGTAGAGTTTTATAAAAGAGTTACAAATATGCATACATGCACGCACACATTATTTATAAAACTGAATCCTACCCCAATAACATTTTATGTTGCACCCAATCAATGTGACTACTGGGAAACACTTAATTTACACTCCCCCAAGAAAAACAAATGTATCTGTAATATATTGATATTTCAGAACATTTTCAAAACTGTTACATTCATTCACATATACACTAACACAGCACAAACATTTGCAACATAAATTACCTGAAAATAACGATATGTTAGATCCTGTCTACTGTTGATTCGTACAGCTGTAAGCCACACAGGAAATAACCATATTCGTTGTCCCACAACTTTCTCCAGCAAGCCTCCAAAATGTTTGTCTTGAAGAGTTTTACACTAATGCATGTATGAACAACCCAACTGCCCACACTTATAACACAACTGCTGGGACCACCCTCGCCCAAATTATTTATCAGTCTGGTGGCCATGCCCCATTAAGAACAAATGACAATGACAAATCTTCAAGTTAATTGGTTCCTGGTGTCATCGTCACTGGCTACTAGTTTATAATTCACTGGTAGCCACCTCATCTTCATTGCTTTTGTTTGCCTTATATTGTACATGATGATGGTGAGGAGGAAATACATTAACTTACTTACTCACTTACTTACTTACTTACATATGTTAGACAACTATTTTTAACATGCTATGTTCACACTATAAGCAGTACTACCCTATGTGTCGTGCAGTGGATGCAACTGTTTCTGCCGTGCAATGAAATGCCGGCCAGTGGTCCACACCCGCTTCACTGCAGTGAGCTGGCTTGTCACTCTTGTTTATAGGGGGGTGATTAACGATGTAACTCTATGGTTGGCATAGACACCCAATTGTTCGAACGCTCTGCGTATTTTCTGTGATTGTTGTGATTTATGTAATCTGCATCAAACGGCCGCATCAGTTTCCTCGAACGGTAGAAATGCTTCGTGAAACTGGCCAAGCAGCATATTTGCAAATGTAGGAAGTGAAAAAGGCTGATTAAGTGTTAATTAACCGTTATTTAACGGGAATAACATACTCTTTGTTGATGTCACTCGAAAGTCACCAGTCATATAACATCACAAGTGCCTGCTGATGTTATCTGGCTGGTAAGACACTCGTGACATCAACAAACAATGCAGTATTCCCTAAATATACCAAGACACTTAATTGTAATCGACGAATAGTGTTCCACACAATATAGAACATTCGTATTGTTGTAGTTTATAAAACATGAAAGGAAACATAAACAATATGCATTTCACGAACATCCCGAAAACATTGGACGCATTCTGGCGATTAAATATACGTTTTATGGCTATTTCTGATCACTGCCTAAAGTAATTATAATTAGCAAACACAGTGTTTTGTGTTCTGTGATGGTGGGTATTAAGAACAACCCGTTTATATTAATCGTAATCCACCACAGCAATGTCAAGAAGAACTGACATACGTACATTCAACGCATAGTATGTTGTATATCCCAGTAACCCATCATGCCTACTGACTGACCCGTGTTCAAAGATGTTGCAGCGGCATGTTATGACAATCCAGCAGTACTGACGGGAGCTGTGGGAACGTTTGGCATCAATGAGACTCAGTACGGTCACAATATGAGGTGTGGTTGGAAGATTCAGGTCGAATGGTCCAAGGTAAACGATTTTGTATCTGCAAAGTATGTATAAAGCTGATTATATTCCATATGACTTGTTCCTCTAGAAACACTGAAATTAATACATGTTTCTAATGCCATGCATACTTTAACTGACCACACTAGTGTACTACATACTTTAACTGACCACACTAGTGTACTACATGCTTTAACTGACCACACTAATGTACTACATACTTTAACTGACCACACTAGTGTACTACATACTTTAACTGACCACACTAGTGTACTACATGCTTTAACTGACCACACTAGTGTACTACATACTTTAACTGACCACACTAGTGTACTACATACTTTAACTGACCACACTAGTGTACTACATACTTTAACTGACCACGCTAGTGTACTACATACTTTAACTGACCACGCTAGTGTACTACATACTTTAACTGACCACACTAGTTTACTACATACTTTAACTGACCACACTAGTGTACTACATACTTTAACTGACCACACTAGTGTACTACATACTTTAACTGACCACACTAGTGTACTACATACTTTAACTGACCACACTAGTGTACTACATACTTTAACTGACCACACTAGTGTACTACATACTTTAACTGACCACACTAGTGTACTACATGCTTTAACTGACCACACTAGTGTACTACATACTTTAACTGACCACACTAGTGTACTACATACTTTAACTGACCACACTAGTGTACTACATACTTTAGCTGACCACACTAGTGTACTACATACTTTGACTGATCACATTAGTGTACTACATACTTTGACTGACCACACTAGTGTACTACATACTGTAACTGACCACACTAGTGTACTACATACTTTGAGCAAACATCAGACATGTTGTCGAATTATGTATTTAATTTGCTTCAAGGAAATGAACAACTTATGGAAAATTGTAGGCTATTGAAGTGGGGAAATATGTTAAGATTTTACAACGTACAATGTAGCAATTTTAACAATACGTACGGTATTTGGACGATGAAACCATTAGTTTTTTTGATATTCTACAATCTGCGTGTGTTCAAACCCAGTATGTTTAGAAAAATCACTTATATAACTGGTGTCTACACATGGCATTTGCCCCAATCGTATGAGGTTTTTGTGAGAATTAGCAGTTTCTTTTGCCAAACATACACTGTACCGTTGAAGATATATAACTATATCTCAAATATATCAAACAAACACGTAGACTACACGCATGCATGTGTATATGTATCTTTTTCTACGTGACTACACGCATGCATGTGTATATGTATCTTTTTCTACGTGAAAAGCTCGAGATAATAAATAATGCCTGTCCAAAGGAATATATTTTTTTTACATTTACCTGACAAATGTATAGTTGATGTTTGTATTATCCACTGATCGATCCAGGCTTTGATCCTGAACAGTTATGCTGAAGTCTTTAGTTTGACGGGTCCGTTTGCAGAGAGTTCAATTGGAATTCCTCACGTTCGCCGTTGAGTCCACGACCTGCGGGTTTGATAACGTCCAAGTGTACGACGGTAGGGATGAATCGGCACCACTGCTGGGCACATTCTGCGGAACAACATTGCCGGGAGACATCAATTCCACACACAATTCCCTGTTTGTGTCTTTTAAAACTGACCATTCGGTGACAAACGATGGCTTCAAGATTAAGTATACGGCAGTAGTTGGCTGTAAGTATCACTTAAGGGAAAACATACCCATTGTATGAATTGTATGAATAACCAAACATGTTTGTATTATTGATGACACCATCTGCAGGAATCTGCACTAGTTAGTTTCAAATGGGTTTTCGATAACCGCCGGCTATACTGTTTCTACTGGAAGCTACGGTGTACTGCCACAAATGACATGGAATAAATGTAATCAGCCACCTCCCTGTGTCAATGCGGAAAAATAATTGCGTTTTGTTCGTAACGTTTACGTTTGGATATAATATTGTAAATGTTAACATGCTATCTAGAAGCAATTGAGCTGTTCCCTCGTGACTTGTAGCCAGGAATATATCTACATTTGAAATAATCAGGATAGCACACGCACGCACACACGCACACACGCACACACAGTCTAAGTTCCTAGGTCGATGCGGGTTACTCTGAAATTAATTACAACATCAGAGTAAATTCAGAAATCGTCTTCCTTTTCAGTCATATTTATAGCCGAAGTAACCATTCATATCAAGTCCGCAGTGGCAGCACCTTCTAGTCGGTAACAACAGTGGTGTCGCCCAATGGTTTACTTTAATCAATACCAGTAATAGCAGTACACAGTGACAGTTGGATAGATATGCCCAATTAAGGTAACTAGTACATGCATGGCAATCTAGACTAATCCAGCCGTTCCAAGTTAGATTTACCCGAAATAAGAGGTTTGTTTCGGAAAACCCCAATGTGTTTTGACTATAGATCAGTGTTTTGACGTCGTCAAATACAGCCATTATGCAAATAATAATTCAACAAGGACAACAAATTCAATTGCTTGATGTTCATTTACTTTTACATAATTCTGGATGGAAATGAAGCAGAAACGCAGCAGTAAACATTTCAAGCAGTCATTTGTGGAACCGACCAAAAAGCGATTTAACGATATGATGAGGGAGACCGCGAAGGAGGTAGCAGAGTTGAGAACAATCGTCCAGTGCATGCAAAAAGACGTCGATCAGATAAAGAGCACGATAAAGAGCACGATACAAGCCCATTCCGACCACCTCGTCAATACAATTAGATAAATCGAAATGGTCACAGCCTCGCAACACGAGATTGAAGACGGTATCGACTACGTGGAAAACCAGACACGGCGGAACAACTTGCATATAGACAATAATTTGTGCACAAACAACGAACAATATATCAGATTACGCTAAATAAATTTACGGGAGTACTTATTGATGAAGATCTGAACTGGAACTATCAAATGTCACATTAATACGGTTAGAACAAAATTATCGATCATTTACAAAGCATGTTGTCTAATTAATCATGACTGAATGTACATATCGTATTGTTCTCTGTTGTTGCTATATGTTAACTATTGTAGTGAGATATGGGGTAACAGCTATGTTACAAACATTAGGTGTATTACATTAGTGCAGAAACGAGTAGTTCGTCTATTCTGTCGCGCAAACCGTTTGGAGCATACACGCACCCCCTTTAAGCATATGATTATTTTGAAATGGGTCGACCTAATTAAATTTAAGACAGCGATTATTATGTTTAAGGCATATCACAATGTACTACCGAATAGTTTGTAAAACATGTCCAAACTATATGTTTCAACCCATGGTACTCGTCAGAAAGATACCTTCAGAAGTCATTGTGTGCGTACATCCATAAAATCAATGTGCAACTCTGTTTTTGGCGAAAAACTTTGCCATTCGCAGCATGAAAACATTACTAGCTGCAGAAGTAGACAAACATTAAACAAATCTTATAAATGGCATATTCTTTCTATGTATTAGGTATAAAAAATCAACATAATTATAATCGGACATTATATGTTGTAAGCACTGTATGCATTGATTATTAGTTGTGGATTTGTAATTTATATTCAGTCTAACATATTGTATTTGCATCATAAATAACTATGCTGGATGGGATGAACTATAGATAATTACCACACGTCTGTTCACTCCCTTTCCACCAACACACCATTGTTTATTTTATTTTTTACATGTTGCAAATGGTATTTTGTACTGTTGGTTGTTGGAAATAAAATTACTGATTGGTACTAATTGATTGATAACCAACTATTATGCCCGAATTGAATCTGCGCATTCTATATATTGACTAGCATCTTACGCAGAAGTTTCTCTTTACGGCTATTTATGATCGATAGCGGCTTGTCGAGCAACATTGACTGGAGCAGAAGGAATGTTTGGCATCAGTGAGACCCAGTATGAAAACAACATGAGATGTGGTTGGAAGATTCAGGTCGATCCATCCAAGGTACGCAATTTTAAAGCTGTACATAATTTAGTACTTAGTAAAAATTATATATATATGTGTGTGTGTGTGTGTGTGTGTGTGTGTGTGTGTGTGTGTGTGTGTGTGTGTGTGTGTGTGTGTGTGTGTGTGTGTGTGTGTGTGTGTGTGTGTGTGTGTGTGTGTGTGTGTGTGTGTGTGTGTGTGTGTGTGTGTGTGTGTGTGTGTGTGTGTGTGTGTGTGTGTGTGTGTGTGTGTGTGTGTGTGTGTGTGTGTGTGTGTGTGTGTGTGTGTGTGTGTGTGTGTGTGTGTGTGTGTGTGTGTGTGTGTGTGTGTGTGTGTGTGTGTGTGTGTGTGTGTGTGTGTGTGTGTGTGTGTGTGTGTGTGTGTGTGTGTGTGTGTGTGTGTGTGTGTGTGTGTGTGTGTGTGTGTGTGTGTGTGTGTGTGTGTGTGTGTGTGTGTGTGTGTGTGTGTGTGTGTGTGTGTGTGTGTGTGTGTGTGTGTGTGTGTGTGTGTGTGTGTGTGTGTGTGTGTGTGTGTGTGTGTGTGTGTGTGTGTGTGTGTGTGTGTGTGTGTGTGTGTGTGTGTGTGTGTGTGTGTGTGTGTGTGTGTGTGTGTGTGTGTGTGTGGTGTGTTGGTGTGTTTTGTGTGTGTGTGTGTTGTGTGTGTGTTGTGTGTGTGTGTGTGTGTGTGTGTGTGTGTGTGTGTGTGTGTGTGTGTGTGTGTGTGTGTGTGTGTGTGTGTGTGTGTGTGTGTGTGTGTGTGTGTGTGTGTGTGTGTGTGTGTGTGTGTGTGTGTGTGTGTGTGTGTGTGTGTGTGTGTGTGTGTGGGTGATCCTATATTTTCGAGACCTCGGAACTATAACAATTAGTAACGTGTCTTCTATGTTGTGCATTTCAGTGATATTATGTACACTTTATAACACACGGTTCTATAAGTACTTAGTCTTGTCAATAGCTGTACCTGACTTTTCATTTTGTAGGTAATCGAATTGACGTTCTTGATGTTTGATGTCCAGTCGGTCCGTGACTTTGTCAAAGTGTTCGATGGAGAGAACACTTCAGCGCGTCTGTTGGGCACATACAGCGGACATAACCTTCCGGAAAACATCACTTCAAGTACAAATTACTTGTTCGTGTCTTTCGATTCTGACGCTTCGGTCATTGATAAAGGATTCAGTGTGAAATACAGTGCTGCCAACCTGAATGGTAAGTTGTTGTTCACCGTGAACCTAGTAACGTACCCACAGCCAGCGTCTACGTGTGTACGTGTTCAAGGGGCAGTGTTTTCTTATCTTTGGGTATGACGACATAACCTGCTATGGTGAAAATGACACATTCCTGATATTTTACTCGTGTGCTTAAGGAGGGCCATCAGCGGAGGTCGTCCAACGGTAAATACGAAATGTGACACATAATTCAAGTCTGCACATTACTTGTGGTCTTTTTGTGTTAGCAAGTCCTGTTCAAGTCCTGTGCAGGGTGTGCGCAGTATCTCACGGACGCAATTCATATCAAAGGCACTAATTCTCTTTATATCCTATTTGTGTGGCACCCATGCTTCGCAACCACGTATAACTACACATAAATATGGAATCTCGGAACACTTTCAGTTTCCATCCATATCCATTGCCTGTTGTTTAGCGTTGCCATTGGCAACTTTTGTTAAATATCCGATTTTCCATCGCCAGTTGACATAAACATACATTTATTTTGTGGTCTTGTTTTCTGTCTATTTGGCCATCTCCGTGATCTTTGTTTTATAACATACATTTATTATCCACTTCGTACCCAAGTTGAATCATACAGCCAACTTTGTTTTACGGTTGCCACAGTCACATACATATGGACTGTCTGAAATCATACAGGTTTATACTATTTCGTGTTGTTTACAGAAGAAGTTTCCCGCCCGCCCGCCCGCCCGCCCGCCCGCCCGCCCGCCCGCCCGCCCGCCCTTCTGTATACAACACGAAATAGTATAACAACAACAACAATATCAACAGTCTCATTCAACATGTGTACAAAAGGCGCCAGATATTGTGTCAGTGGATATTACGTTTGTACCGTACGTACCGTACGTACCGTACCGTACCATACCGTACCGTACAGTACCGTACTGCTCTTGCAGGTTGCGGCGATAAATGCAACAAATGTACTACAAACGGAGCTGGGATGTGTGACGCCGGCGGGTGTGACTCTGGGTATACCCTCAACCCTATGACCACTACTTGCGAAGGTTTGTATGACTTGTCACAGCTTCAAGGAGCCAGGCAATTGTGACTCGGACTTATGGTTTACTCGTTAAGTAGCTTCCACAAACGACACTAGTTGCACCCGTGAGTGTATCAGTGCGGGAAACGGATAGTTTAAATCCAACGACATGATATCATATATCACCAGTCTCCTCCAACACGTTTCCTTTTCATTAATTTGTTTCAAATCAAATCCGACGTATCTACGCAGACGAACCACTGCGGCAACATCCAGGAAGTGTTTCTACAATTATATTCCCACGTTCTCCCGTGAAAATATTTATGGTATGTTCGGGTTTTTAATACATGAATGAGTATACATTTTCTCGGACCTTAATCTTACTCATGTCGTTTTCCCCATGTCCTACTACACGCAACACATGTACACACGAGTATATACACCGCATGTACACGTGAGTTCGTGCTTTCTGAATCGCACACGTACTGGCCGTCTTAACACTGACAATCGCTTCTATTCGTAAAACATGGTACAGTTGTCTCATGACGACGGCCAGGTCACATCGATGGCGATCGATAGCAACAAACACCAACTAATACAAATATTAATAGTATGCACTTTTAGCTATGTTCCGTGCAAAATACAACGAACAACCTTAAGTTATTGCGGTTTGTTCTTCAATTATACATATAACAAAATACAACGAACAACCTTAAGTTATTGCGGTTTGTTCTTCAATTATACATATAACAAAATACAACGAACAACCTTAAGTTATTGCGGTTTGTTCGTCAATTATACATATAACAAAATACAACGAACAACCTTAAGTTATTGCGGTTTGTTCGTCAATTATACATATAACAAAATACAACGAACAACCTTAAGTTATTGCGGTTTGTTCTTCAATTATACATATAACAAAATACAACGAACAACCTTAAGTTATTGCGGTTTGTTCGTCAATTATACATATAACAAAATACAACGAACAACCTTAAGTTATTGCGGTTTGTTCGTCAATTATACATATAACAAAATACAACGAACAACCTTAAGTTATTGCGGTTTGTTCGTCAATTATACATATAACAAAATACAACGAACAACCTTAAGTTATTGCGGTTTGTTCGTCACTTATACATATAACAAAATACAACGAACAACCTTAAGTTATTGCGGTTTGTTCGTCACTTATACATATAACAAAATACAACGAACAACCTTAAGTTATTGCGGTTTGTTCGTCAATTATACATATAACAAAATACAACGAACAACCTTAAGTTAGTGCGGTTTGTTCGTCACTTATACATATAACAAAATACAACGAACAACCTTAAGTTATTGCGGTTTGTTCGTCAATTATACATATAACAAAATACAACGAACAACCTTAAGTTATTGCGGTTTGTTCGTCAATTATACATATAACAAAATACAACGAACAACCTTAAGTTATTGCGGTTTGTTCGTCAATTATACATATAACAAAATACAACGAACAACCTTAAGTTAGTGCGGTTTGTTCGTCAATTATACATATAACAAAATACAACGAACAACCTTAAGTTAGTGCGGTTTGTTCGTCAATTATACATATAACAAAATACAACGAACAACCTTAAGTTATTGCGGTTTGTTCGTCACTTATACATATAACAAAATACAACGAACAACCTTAAGTTATTGCGGTTTGTTCGTCAATTATACATATAACAAAATACAACGAACAACCTTAAGTTATTGCGGTTTGTTCGCCAATTATACATATAACAAAATACAACGAACAACCTTAAGTTAGTGCGGTTTGTTCGTCACTTATACATATAACAAAATACAACGAACAACCTTAAGTTATTGCGGTTTGTTCGTCAATTATACATATAACAAAATACAACGAACAACCTTAAGTTATTGCGGTTTGTTCGTCAATTATACATATAACAAAATACAACGAACAACCTTAAGTTATTGCGGTTTGTTCGTCAATTATACATATAACAAAATACAACGAACAACCTTAAGTTAGTGCGGTTTGTTCGTCAATTATACATATAACAAAATACAACGAACAACCTTAAGTTATTGCGGTTTGTTCGTCAATTATACATATAACAAAATACAACGAACAACCTTAAGTTATTGCGGTTTGTTCGTCACTTATACATATAACAAAATACAACGAACAACCTTAAGTTATTGCGGTTTGTTCGTCAATTATACATATAACAAAATACAGCGAACAACCTTAAGTTATTGCGGTTTGTTCGTCAATTATACATATAACAAAATACAGCGAACAACCTTAAGTTAGTGCGGTTTGTTCGTCACTTATACATATAACAAAATACAGCGAACAACCTTAAGTTATTGCGGTTTGTTCGTCAATTATACATATAACAAAATACAACGAACAACCTTAAGTTATTGCGGTTTGTTCGTCAATTATACATATAACAAAATACAACGAACAACCTTAAGTTAGTGCGGTTTGTTCGTCAATTATACATATAACAAAATACAACGAACAACCTTAAGTTAGTGCGGTTTGTTCGTCACTTATACATATAACAAAATACAACGAACAACCTTAAGTTAGTGCGGTTTGTTCGTCACTTATACATATAACAAAATACAACGAACAACCTTAAGTTATTGCGGTTTGTTCGTCAATTATACATATAACAAAATACAACGAACAACCTTAAGTTATTGCGGTTTGTTCGTCAATTATACATATAACAAAATACAACGAACAACCTTAAGTTATTGCGGTTTGTTCGTCAATTATACATATAACAAAATACAACGAACAACCTTAAGTTATTGCGGTTTGTTCGTCAATTATACATATAACAAAATACAATGAACAACCTTAAGTTAGTGCGGTTTGTTCGTCACTTATACATATAACAAAATACAACGAACAACCTTAAGTTATTGCGGTTTGTTCGTCAATTATACATATAACAAAATACAACGAACAACCTTAAGTTATTGCGGTTTGTTCGTCAATTATACATATAACAAAATACAACGAACAAACTTAAGTTATTGCGGTTTGTTCGTCAATTATACATATAACAAAATACAACGAACAACCTTAAGTTATTGCGGTTTGTTCGTCAATTATACATATAACAAAATACAACGAACAACCTTAAGTTATTGCGGTTTGTTCGTCAATTATACATATAACAAAATACAACGAACAACCTTAAGTTAGTGCGGTTTGTTCGTCAATTATACATATAACAAAATACAACGAACAACCTTAAGTTAGTGCGGTTTGTTCGTCAATTATACATATAACAGTGGGTTTCATAGCATTACGCATAATTTGTCGACATATTTTAGATGAACTGTGAAAAGTCTTTGTAGATGGTTTGGTGTGATCTTTATCTGAAGCTTCAGTACGTAGCTGTTCAATATCTTAGCAGAGATTGTGCACGCCGTGAACATCTGGCTGATTGTGTGGCATGTTTTATAGCGTGCGTCCAGAACTGCCGGGTGTGCAACACAAACGGACCAGCGAATTGCGATCCCGACCAATGTGATCGTCGCTATGCCTACAACTCTAACACAGAGAGTTGTGTTGGTGAGTAATTTCGTTTTTCCAACCCGTTTGTAACATACAAACTCGTCGCTATGCCTACAACTCTAACACAGAGAGTTGTGTTGGTGAGTAATTTCGTTTTTCCAACCCGTTTGTAACATACAAACTCGTCGCTATGCCTACAACTCGAACACATGCATATATGTCAATAGATATTTATAAAACCGTATTGGTTACGATCTAGAACGCGTAGGGAACGAAGCGGCACCAGCATTATACTGCCAATAAAAATGCGAATTCAAACACTAAAACGTGTGCATGAAAATGATGATAATGACAATGGTCACAACTGCCATCAGCAGCATGGTATTGATATTGATGATCTCAAGAAATGTGTTAATTATATGGTAAAAAAAGATCAACATGGGTGTATGTTCTAACCATAGTATATATGGTACAGAAAAACTGTTTAATGCATTAACCTTGCTCTACAATGGCATGCTTATTCATGGTGAACCCCCAAGTGATTTACTGATAGGTACTGATAGGGCGTTGACATTAGGCAGCATCATTGGTAAACTTTATGATGCCATTATAATCAAACAACAAACTGAAGTTTTTGGCACGTCAGATTAACAATTTGGGTTTAAAGATGGCTTATCCACAACAATGTGTACTTTTATGGTAAAAGAAACTATTTCATATTATGTAAATAATGGTAGTACTGTGCATGTTTTATTACTTGATGCTTCTAAAGCATTCGATAGAGTAAATTATGGCATGTTGTTTCAGACTTCAATTTATAAGGGTATGTGCCCATTAGACTTTTACTTCACATGTACACACACACACACACACACACACACACACACACACACACACACACACACACACACACACACACACACACACACACACACACACACACACACACACACACACACACACACACACAACACACACACACACACACACACACACACACACACACACACACACACACACACACACACACACACACACACACATACACACACACACACACACACACACACACACACACACACACACACAACACACACACACACACACACAGACACACACACACACACACACACACACACACACACACACACACACACACACACACACACACACACACACACACACACACACACACACACACACACACACACACACACACACACACACACACACACACACACACACACACACACACACACACACATTACAAGTTAGATGGAATGATGTGTAATGTCAAACCAATTCAGTGTGAACAATGGGGTTCGCCAAGGAGTACACATGGATGGGCTGTTGGAAGAATTAAAAAACCTTGGTATTGGCTGTTGTATTGAGTAACAGTTCTGCGGAGCTGCAGGATATGCAGATGACATTATACTACTATATCCTACTAGTTCTGGGTTGCAAAAAATTATTGAGGTGTTTGAGAAATATGCCAAACTACATTATGTGTATTTTAATGGGTAAAAAAACAAATTATTGGTGTGAAACAAGAAAGATGTGATTCGCATTTTCAAATACAATACAATTTCTACATGTGAGAAAATTATACATCTTGGAAATATATTTAGTAGAACCGATAAGTATGAAATGGTGTTTGAGGGTATCAAGAAATTTAACTGTAGTGTAAATAGATTTACTCTTGAGTTTGGTTCACTTCAAACTGTTGTCAAAAACAAATTGTTTCATCAGTATTGTTGTGCATTGTACGGATCTCAACTATGGCCACTGTGGCATGACAGTGTTAACAAGATGTGCACACAGTGGCGTAATGCATTGCGTAAAGTATGGAAACTACCATATGGTTCGCACGGAGATTTAATACCATTAATTACTGAATGTATACCTTTAGATGTTGCTTTGGTCTATAAGTTTATAACGTTTTACAGACATGTAGCCTGGTCAGACAACATGGTTGTTAATTATATAGCAAATACAATGACATTTTCTTGTAGATCCATTATGCGCCAGAATGTAAGACACATTATGTCCAAATATAACATGACCCACCATGAACTGTTGTATATGCCTATGAGTGTTATTAAGCATAAATATAAAGAAATGTGTAATATTAATATTATTGCTACATACTATGACAATGCAAAGATTATTTGTGAATTGGTGGAAATGGAGGATTGCATCAATAACGTTGTCTTAGATAAAGATGTAATGATGTGATTTCATATCTCAGCACAATATAATTTGTTTTCTAGCTGCTATTTCTAACTTATAATTTGTTTAATATGTGCAAGTTTGTGAATCTTGAGTTCGTATAAAGATAATAATAATAATAATAGTAATAGGTACATGATCACACTTACTCGTGATATGGTGTTATTATAATAGTAATAGGTACATGATCACACATACTCGTGATATGGTGTTATTATAATAGTAATAGGTACATTACCACACATACTCGTGATATGGTGTTATTATAATAGTAATAGCTACATGATCACACATACTCGTGATATGGTGTTATTATAATAGTAATAGGTACATGATCACACATACTCGTGATATGGTGTTATTATAATGGTAATAGGTACATGATCACACATACTCGTGATATGGTGTTATTATAATGGTAATAGGTACAAGAGCACACTTACTCGTGATATGGTGTTATTTTTCATGTGTGACTCCAGCTTGCCGAGACCCGTGCGAGGAGTGCACATACAACACAGCCACGTTGAGGACGGAGTGCACCTACTGCTATGGTCCACTTGGCGTCAACAGTGATGAGTCCTGCTCAGGTAAACATGTCACTGTCCGCGTGGCGCGGTCGTAGGTAACGTACAAACGCTGATGTTGATGCATGTTGGTCTTTCTGCTTGTATTTTGAACAACAACCTGTATTGTATATGTATTTCATCTCGGCTGGAGAAAACGGGAATATATTCCATTGAAATGTTATTAACTCAGATGTAGCATTAAAATAGTGTACTAACACAGATATAGTATTAAGATAGTGTACTAACACAAGAACTTCGTGCAGATTCTACCTACATTTGGGACAAACTGGTTTGCCCACATATGCCGAATAAATGGATTCGTTGTTCATCCTGTATCAGAACTTAAATAATTGTTTAATATTGTGTTAAGGAAAGGGAATTCGTTTCAACAATGGCAATTTGCACCCTAATTCACTCCGCAACATTTGTAGCCTGTGCCGATTACTGCCACTTGTGCACAGCGAATGGCGCCGGGAAGTGTGACCAGGACCAGTGCTACGACGGCTACGCGCTGGATGCTTCTAGTCACACGTGTACACGTGAGTGCAAGACAACGGGCAGCGGACGTGCTTCAGCTTCTCTAAGTGACAACTCACTGTAAAGTAGGACTGTGGAAAGCATTATCTTGCACGACTTAGCATAAGGGTGAAGTGAAGGCTGTTGTGGGGGACACACACACTGTGTGTGTGTGTGTGTGTGTGTGTGTGTGTGTGTGTGTGTGTGTGTGTGTGTGTGTGTGTGTGTGTATATATATATATATATATATATATATATTTCAATATTGGAGAGATTTTGACAGTTCATTTTAGAATTGACGTGATAGGAATGTCGGAGACATTACAATTGACAGAATATATATATGTTATATATATTTGAGATAAAATTGTGCAAATGAAATCAACATTATCTTTGTGAAGATTAAGTTAAGCTGTAATTTACTTAAGAGATGGACACCAAAACGGGACGTTGAAAAGTGCACCACATGGGAATTAGACTAGTCCGTTGGGAGGCAGATGAAACGAGCAATTTGTTTTGGAAATTGTTTGACTGAAGTGTAGCCAATGACTATGTGAAAAGGTACGGATTAATTACAAAGGACTGATAAGATTCGTTTGTGCAACTTTTATATGTAGTTTTTGTGAAATCATCAGACAAACTATTAAATTAGTTAATGCTTTTCAAGCATTAACTGAAGCAACATTCGAAATGCTGAAAAATCTCAATTCTTCCTTAGTGAAAGGTTTTAACTTTGTCTTGTGATCGGCGAGAAGATGGAGGTTACGTCCATGATCAGCATTGACCCACACAGTGCTTACACTTTTGGATATCCACTATTTTGATCCTTACCAGATTTAACGAATAAAGTCAATTGTTTCGATGATTTGAACAAAAATAGGCATTTTGTATTAAATCGACTGCAGATGTTACATTCACACACAACATATTTGAACACAAGTGGGCCGGATTTGCGATAGGCTAAACCAGTTGAGGAAGCAGTTTTATACTGGTAACATAAATTCTCACGTGAATGTTAAGCCATACACTTTTGGTGTCCACCATTTTGCTGTAACGAACGTTAGCGTAACGAACGTTACACGCCAATGTTCTTGGAGCTTAAGTCATCGAATATCGGACACCATTTCCAGCTATCCTTCAAAATACCGAGACAAAATGCTAATACAACTAAATGTTATTAAATCGTTAGCTGCATGGACAATTTGTGCCAACCTCTGACACACCATTTCCTGACGATTGCGCCCTTTGCTATACTCACAGCCTGTGATCCAAACTGCTACATATGTTCCGCCAACGGAGCCTGGAAGTGTGACCCGGGCCAGTGTCACGCTCGCTACGTACTCGACGGTGACAGTAACACGTGCAACCGTAAGTAACTGTAGCGACACTCTTGAACGTGTTGCATTGGACGAATGTGGTTGGAGTTGTAGGCTTGCTCAACTGTAGTATGATTAAATTATATCGATTAATTATCACGATATAAATTTGTTATACCAGACAGTAAAACTAAGCATTTGGAATATATTAAGTATCAAAAAATTTAATATTCGTTTAAGAGTGGCGCGGGGAGATAATGACGCAGCAGTTCTCATTTCGTCGACTTCTCGACCCCACGTAAGAGAGCGCGCTAAAATGTACTAAATCCCGATCTCATTGCAGCGTTGGACTTACAAAAGTAAGCGACAGAATGGCTGCCTTACTGCTGACTAAAGCTATCGCTACGTGCGCCCACGGTGTGACTGGATTCATTGGTTTAACGTACCACACTTCGCGTTGAGATTGTAGAAACACTAACATATTAATTTAAGTCCAGTTCCCCGATTGTCCATTGGGATGGTCCAATGGCCCCGATATGCTCCTCTCCGTGAGATGTAAAGAGCAATGGGGCTGCATAGATCAAAATAGGTTTAGCACAGCACTTGTCTATAAAGCCTATTATTGCTGGAGAATAACTGCGAACTCAAAAGATTAAAGAGAACTTCTAAAGATGGTGAATAATTTCCTTGAAGTTCAGCCCAAACTGAGAATCGATGTAGACACAAAGCGAAACAAACTTCGAAAGATGGCGGAATCACCGATTCTGACCAAAATACTCAACATGTTTTCTTTATGAGCGAAGCCTGCAGCTACGGCCGTGTAAATCAGACCTTGACGATGCGAAAACGCATTTCCAAAACAATCATGGTTAAAAACAAATAGCCGAATAAATACAAAAATGTAAACGCGTCAACTTTATATACTGAAACTCCATGTAACACCCGTACTTCGGAGGGATGCAGACAGGTGTCACCACTAGCGTGAACTCACTATGACTTAGCATAGATTAGCATAATTAATTAGCATCAACTACTTGAATCATTATTGCACTGCTGCTCGCATAAAAAAATACTTGTGCAATTCTGGTTGCACCGAATTGCGTCATTACAGTTTTACTTTATGATATTCACCGTGAATCATATGTGAAAACAATTCCGAGATTTACACAACATGTAGTTACAACATCATAATAAATAACCTCAGATTAAATAATTATAATTAGGTTCACATTATCCGTATACTCGTATTTTCGCCAGCCCCGGTAGCACTCTCCTGGTTTGTTTGCAGCCTGTGACCTCAATTGCGACAGCTGCGCCACCAACGGAGCCGGGAAGTGTGACTCGGGCCATTGTCTGCCTGGCTACGTCATCAGTGATATAAGCAAAACATGCAGATGTAGGTTATTGTAGAAATACACCTGAAATAGTTGGGTTATAATTATTATATACATGCGTGCCTACGTACGTATGTACGTACATACATACATTACCGATCTCGTACACATGAATAAACGCAGGCAACTACTAAGCTAGTCGTTATATTAACATAACTTAAACATAAATGATATAATCTAATGTTGAATTTGCAAGTTTTAAAATCTTACAAACAAATGAAAGTATCACGTCTCTGTGATAAGTAATGTTGTCAAAAAATAATTGTATATTTATAATGACGCACACGTAGTAATTGCTCAAAATTGTACATTGTATTGTATGATAATTGTATATGGGTCATTTATCCAACCAATGACGACTTGTCGATGAAATGTTTGGTACCACAACAATATTCACTGTCACATAGCTGCCAAATTATTCCATGTCGTCTCAAGAAGTTATATTCCCAGCCATCTGACATTATTATTTCTGGCTGTATAACACACAATGCTTGTCTGTTAAATCCGACGACCATTATTCTTGCTCTGTTCTTTCGCAGCGTGCGACAGTACCCTGGGGAGGTGTAACACGTGTTTGACTGAGGAGTTGAAATGTGTCCTCTGTTCGCCGGCTTACGAGTGGAACGGTGATACCAAAAATTGTACTGGTAAGTTAAATGGAAACAAAATTAATGGTTTTGGGCCTATGAATATATAAGAGTTACTAAAATAAGCATTTGTAACTTCAACTAAGAATATCACGCCAGTAGTTTACTAGGAAAACCTAGTTGAACACGCAACATCTTAATTTCATGGGCCGTACCATACTGTTAGATGACCCTATGTAACGAGTGTCATAGTCTAGCAAAATACGCTCGCCAAATTAAACATATTTTTATACACCTATTCCTATACTTGTCAATATGATATGGCCACGCTGTTTGCGTCCGAACTCAACTTATGTAACATACTTTGGCCTTTGTTTACTAAACTAGCCCCTTTTCTGACAAAATATCACGTTAATTTGAGACGTTGTGTTGATTCTGTGTATGCTGGCCTTACTTAATACGTCACGCGTAGTCTATGCTGCCCGATTGGTGTAGAACTGCGCTTGCGTTATCCGACACTCCGGTTAACGTGTCAGCCCTCGGTCAACCGGAGAAATGACCGGAGTCTGCCACATTTAGAACACATTCTGAGGAAACCGCTGGCGAGATATTCTTGATCTTAGTTACGTAGCCCCAAAACCATGACTTTTGTATCTAACATTTCACACAGGACCAAGCTATTACTGACTATCAGACTCGATATTTCATGGAATTTGTCCAACGAGAATCGCTGCGACTACTTGTTTTTAAGCATTCGAAGCACAACAATATTTTTTAAGGAACTTGCAACAATATTGTCATCACTTGCGTATCATCTGTCACATGGTAGCGTGACAAACTTGGAGGGTTTAACTTTCTTCTGCTATCCGTCGAAGATGAATAATGAACAGTTGCGTTAGTACAATACTCTAATTATGATAACTATTTTTTAGTATATCTAATTACTGTACTTATCTATATTTCATTAATCTTAATTCATATAATTTTAATTAACTTAATTTTAACAAGCTTGTATAATGTATCTGCAAAGAACTGCATGTTTATTTAACAATTGTATAACTATTTGTCTTATAAAGCGCCACGAACAATTTAACATTGGATCAGCCGCTATATCAAATAAAATATATTATTATTATTATTACAGACGCCGTAGTTAACAAAGGTTGTAGCACGCAGTAAGCGCACTGTGGAAAAACAATTAGCAAGAGTTATGCATGTGTGATTATTGTCGTTACCACAGGCGAGATGTCCAACTTGGTGCACGGCGGATACTGGACGAACAAATGCCCGATGATTGCTTGCGTGATCGCCTACTTGGCCAGTGGACCAATGCTGTAGTCAGCTAACACGACTTTGAAGATGGAAACCCTAGGGTTATTTCGCCATTTGAGTTGTATTAGTAGGCAGTGGTGTATTTAAGGGGGCGTTGGGTCGTGCCCCTATGGATGTTTGGGTTTGATTTTTTTCCGTGTGTTTCCTCTTGCGGCATTTCATGGTAGCCTGTCAAACTAATGGATGGTCAAGCCTCTCCCAACACTAATAAATACAGACACACACACACACACACACACACACACACACACACACACACACACACACACACACACACACACACACACACACACACACACACACACACACACACACACACACACACACACACACACACACACACACACACACACACACACACACACACACACACACACACACACACACACACACACACACACACACACACACACACACACACACACACACACACACACACACACACACACACACACACACACACACACACACACACACAAACACACACACAAACACACACACTTATTTATAAATAATTTTGTTTGTGATTGACAAAAAAGGTTAAAGTAAGGCGTGTTGCCATTTCTTGTTATTTTCCTCGATCTGTGTGTAGGGTTGTTGAAATATATATTCATAGATCCTTAATAAATCTCGCTAATTTGTATTATATTTGATAGTATACGGATATCGAACCGACTGACATTTAACTTTACAGCATATATGATAGGCTAGCAGCATCGTCTTGTGTTTGCTGTTGAAAGACCCACCAAGAAAACATTATAATAAACACAACACAAACTTTACTATCATGACACAAATCGACTATTGGTAGATGGAACACCACAGCCCGGTTGTAGGGAGATAACTCCTCGGCGTACGCAAACCTAAATACTTGACCGGGCAACCTCATAACCTATGCACCTGCGAGGACGAAGCCCTGCGCACGTCCCTTTTATGCAGACGCACAGGATCAATCCATGTCGATGCTAGTGCCATCTATCGGAGTTTGTATGACCAATTGCCTACATCAGTGTCAAGAAACAATCCAGGTGGCACCGTCGATGTCTCGGTGACAGGAACTGTGTGTCGAATAAAAAAATGTAACACTTCTACGAAACGATTATCACTTCATCTTAAAGTACAAGACACATATTAAATGTTCTAGGAAAACAGTTATTAATAGGTCACACGTATAAAATGCATTGCAGAAAGTGGTGGCTTTTACATGGCCGTCTGTATTGACCATGTCTGATAGTCTGTTTCTGTTAATTGCGCTGAGTAAATAGCTACATTTGGAATAATAGACAATAGCAAACAGAGGGCACACAACTGGCAATATAGAACCAGCGGGCACACAACTGGCAGTATAGAACCAGAGGGCACAAAACTGGTAGTATAGAACCAGAGGGCACACAACTGGTAGTATAGAACCAGAGGGCACATAACTGGTAGTATAGAACCAGAGGGCACACAACTGGTAGTATCGAACCAGATGGCACACAACTGGTAGCATAGAACCAGAGGGCACATAACTGGTAGTATAGAACCAGAGGGCTCAAAACAGGTAGTATAGAACCAGAGGATAAATAACTGGTAGTACTGAACCAGAGGGCACACAACTGGTAGTATAGAACGAGAGGGCACACAACTGGAAGTATAGAACCAGAGGGCACACAACTGGTAGCATAGAACCAGCGGGCATACAACTGGTAGCATAGAACCAGAGGGCACACAACTGGTAGTATAGAACCAGAGAGTACGCAACTGGTAGTACAGCAATAGAGAGCACACAACTGGTAGTATAGAACCGGAGAGCACACAACTGGTAGTACAGAAATAGAGGGCACACAACTGGTAGTATAGAACCAGAGGGCACACAACTGGTAGTATAGAACCAGAGAGTACGCAACTGATAGTATAGAACCAGAGGGCACACAACTGGTAGTATAGAACCAGAGGGCACACAACTGGTAGTATAGAACCAGAGGGCACACAACTGGTAGTATAGAACCAGAGGGCACACAACTGGTAGTATAGAACCAGAGGGCACATAACTGGTAGCATAGAACCAGAGGGCACACAACTGGTAGTATAGAACCAGACGGCACAAAACTGGTAGTATAGAATCAGAGAGCACACAACTGGTAGTACAGAAATAGAGGGCACACAAATGGTAGTATAGAACCAGAGGGCACACAACTGGTAGTATAGAACCAGAGGGCACACAACTGGTAGTATAGAACCAGAGGGCACAAAACTGGTAGTATAGAATCAGAGAGCACACAACTGGTAGTACAGAAATAGAGGGCACACAAATGGTAGTATAGAACCAGAGGGCACACAACTGGTAGTATAGAACCAGAGGGCACACAACTGGTAGTATAGAACCAGAGGGCACACAACTGGTAGTAGAGAACCAGAGGGCACACAACTGGTAGTATAGAACAAGAGGGCACACCAATGGTAGTATAGAACCAGAGGGCACACAACTGGTAGAATAGGACCAGAGGGCACACAACTGGTAGTATAGAACCAGAGGGCACACAACTGGTAGTATAGAAACAGAGGGCACACAACTAGTAGTATAGAACCAGAGGGCACACAACTGGTAATATAGAACCAGAGGGCACACAACTGGTAGTATAGAACCGGAGAGTACGCAACTGGTAGTATAGAACCAGAGAGCGCACAACTGGTAGTACAGAAATAGAGGGCACACAACTGGTAGTATAGAACCAGAGGGCAAACAACTGGTAGTATAGAACCAGAGGGCACACAACTGGTAGTACAGAACCAGAGGGCACACAACTGGTAGTATAGAACCAGAGGGCACACAACTGGTAGTATAGAACAAGAGGGCACACCAATGGTAGTATAGAACCAGAGGGCACACAACTGGTAGTATAGAACCAGAGGGCACACAACTGGTAGTATAGAACCAGAGGGCACACAACTAGTAGTATAGAACCAGAGGGCACACAACTGGTAGAATAGAACCAGAGGGCACACAACTAGAAGTATAGAACCAGAGGGCACACAACTGGTAGAATAGAACTAGAGGGCACACAACTAGTAGTATAGAAACAGAGGGCACACAATTGGTAGTATAGAACCAGAGGGCACACAAATAGTAGTATAGAACCAGAGGGCACACAATTAGTAGTATAGATCCAGAGGGCACACAACTGGTAGTATAGAACCAGAGGGCACACAACTGGTAGTATAGAACTAGAGGGCACACAACTTGTAGAATAAAACCAGAGGGCACACAACTGGTAGTATAGAACCAGCGGGCACACAACTGGTAGTATAGAACCAGAGGGCACACAACTAGTAGTATAGAACCAGAGGGCACACAACTAGTAGTATAGAACCAGAGGGCACACAACTAGTAGTATAGAACCTTCCTTGTTCAATCATCACTTCAGGAAACAGCGAACGCAATATCGGCAATCACAGTCGCAGCGCTGTCACAAGTTGGCTTCTTAATGTCAAGAGTATGACGAGTACGAGTCTGTACTCGACTTACATTTCACCAGTTTGTACGCCAACCAACATGCATACTCTTAGGATCTCGGCTTATATTTCACCAGTTTGTACGCCAACCAACATACATACTCTTAAGATCTCGACTTATATTTCACCAGTTTGTACGCCAGCCAACATACATATTCGTAGGATCTCGACTTACATTTCACCAGTTTGTACGCCAGCCAACATGCATACTCGTAAGATCTCGACTTACATTTCACCAGTTTGTACGCCAGCCAACATACATACTCGTAATATCTCGACTTACATTTCACCAGTTTGTACGCCAGCCAACATACATACTCGTAATATCTCGACTTACATTTCACCAGTTTGTACGGCAGCCAACATACATACTCGTAGGATCTCGACTTACATTTCACCAGTTTGTACGCCAGCCAACATACATACTCGTAGGATCTCGGCTTACGTTTCACCAGTTTGTATGCCAACCAACATACATACTCGTAGGATCTCGACTTACATTTCACCAGTTTGTACGCCAGCCAACATACATACTCGTAGGATCTCTGCTTACATTTCACCAGTTTGTATGCCAACCAACATACATAGTCGTAGGATCTCGACTTACATTTCACCAGTTTGTTCGCCAGCCAAAATACATACTCGTAGGATCTCGATTTACATTTCACCAGTTTGTACGCCAGCCAACATACATACTCGTAGGATCTCGACTTACATTTCACCAGTTTGTATGCCAGCCAACATACATACTCGTAGGATCTCGACTTACATTTCACCAGTTTGTACGCAGCCAACATACATACTCGTAGGATCTCGGCTTACATTTCACCAGTATGTATGCCAACCAACATACATACTCGTAGGATCTCGACATTTCACCAGCAAATATTCAGTAAGCCTCTGCAACAATCAATCTCTCCTGCTCGCTCGGCCGCGGCGTAATCGTCCCACACACACGGGAAGTCATAATGTACGCAACTTTACTTTACTTTACTGCTAAAGTGCGACTACGCACACGTAACAACAATGTTTTAGGTGTAAACCGCTTGGAGGGATATTTGAATACACAGCTTTACAGACTGACTTTTCACTCACCCATTCAATCAATTATATTCGTGCCCCTAGATGGCACTTAGAGCTGGGCTTCCACAACAGAGCGCCACTGCTGTCGGTCTGCAGCCCGCCAAGTGATGGTGTCCCTTATGACGTCACGCATTTTGATCTATTTTTTAAATGTACGTCTCCACGTTTCTTTCGGACTACCTCGTCTCCCTCCGCTGTGCAGCGATTAAAAAAGGTTGTCTTTGGCAATGCGCCACGAGCCACGGAGATCACGGTGACACGTGATCACGGTGATCACTGTGATCACGGTGTTCACGGTGATCACGATGCAGCTCCTCTTTAGCGTTGGGCCAAAATGACACCAGAATGTCCTGTTTCTGTTCCAGCAGCTGGTCTGTTTTAAAGGTTGTGGGTTTCGGACCGGACGATTGTGTCCAGGCTGAGTTGACTGATTTTTACCTCGCAATAAATAAGTGATTTGACGCTGTGAAAGGCTTTCTCATAACCGATGAAACTTAGACTCAATGGTTCCCTGTATTGGTCGTGTTTTTTTTTGGATGATCTGGTTTATTACATGTAGGTGGTCAGTTATTGAAAACTGCTTTTGAATAATGCTTGTTATCTAGGTTGGCTGACATCTAGGATGTTGGTAATGCGATTTGTTAGAACTTTGGTGAATAATTTATACAGATTTGAGAGAAAGTTGATGGTTATGTAATTTATCAGAAGTTCTAGTCAACCAGGGTGTACATTCATCAACACAATATAATATTATAACCCAATATCATCAACACAATGTATAATCAGGGAACATCAACCATCAGACTCCACAAAGATACCATCAAGATCAATATAGAGGGGTAAGAAAGGGGGACACTGTTTCACGTAAATTGTTTAATGCTGCCCTAGAAGGACTCTTCAGGAGGTTAGACTGAGAAAGGAAATCAACATAAACGGTGATCATCTGAGCCATCTTTGCTGATGATATTGTTCTTATCACAAACAAGGCAGAATAACTAGAGGAAATGTTAAATGAAATCAACAAAGAAAGTAACAATCCTGGGTTAAAAATCAATATCAAAAAGACAAAAGTCATGTCCAACAGTTACGCTAAAGCCAAACAAATTAAAGTTAACGATGATATTATAGAAACAACCGACATGTATCTAGGACAATTTGTAAAAACAGATTACAGTCATTTAGAAAAGTTAAAAGGAGAACCCAAACTGGGTGGAGTGCCTTTGGAAAATTGAATGACATTATGAAGAGTAACCTGCCAATATGCCTAAAACATAGAGTTTTTGATCTATGTATATTATCATCTATAACATATCATGGTGCAGAGACTTGGGCAATGAAAAAAAATTAACAAAAACTTACAACACAAAGAAGCATGAAAAGATGTATGCTTGTAATTACCAAGAGAAAAAAAATTGCAAATGGATCAGAGAGCAAATTAAAATATCATAAAAGAAATTATAATCAAGAAATGGAGATGGGCGGGACACCTTGCCAGAACTAAGGGCAACAGATGGACAAAGATAACAACAGAATGGACACTAATGACAGGTTCTTCAAGTCACGGACGACAACAAAACTAGATGGGGAGGTGAAATTGTAGTAAAGTTTGCTGGCGTGACATGGATGAGAACGGCACGGGACGGAAGTAAATGGTACAGTTTGGGGAGGCCTTCGCCCTGCAGTGGCTGAAATGATGATGATGAAATAAGCGATTTCTATTCTCGAGCGTCAGACGGTGATATGGTCATTGCATGGTGTTGTCAATAACCCCCATTTGATAATCAAGGAAGGAATTTGGAAGAATTTACATTTACTTATGAGATAATACATTAGCCGATATATTTAGCATTTTAGTGAACTGGACACTTTAACGATAAAATTATGCTTGTCTGAAGTATTTCTGCTATTGAATACTTCTGCTCCAACGACTTGATTAGTGATGTTTTGTATTACTGCGTGGATTGCCTTCCTCCATCAATTATTTATATCAGTTTATTGTCAGGTCATGGACTGACATCAATTATTGTCGGGTCATGGACTGACATCCATACAGTACTGCACCAAACGCCGTCTAATGAGTATTGCCGTAGTCGGCTTGGGTTTCGTTAACCGTTTCAGATAACTGAAATGGAATAATGAACCGCGTACAGAAACATGCGGTTTTTGGCATGCACCACTTGGCATGCGAGATCAATGTCTCCAGATATAGCCTTGCTTCACAGACGAAGACGTGTGTCTGCAATCATGGTCCAATCACGCCGAAACTGAGTGAGCGTTACAAAAAACGTTGCACAAAAAATATCACGAACATATGAGAATAAAATGAACGTTTTTCAAAGAGCATGCCGAAATGGCGGGTTTTACTAAGTGATCTTATGCACTAACTGAGGTGCAAACAGGATGAGTAAGTAATTAAGTAAATACGCTTAAACGTTGTACACCGCGTGTTCGTCATTGCTAAGTAGTTTGACGTTTGTTTCTGCGCCAATCTCTCCCATCTCGCCATGCATCAAATCTTACATTTGCACTGCGCCTGCGCCGTTCACCATAATCCTTTGCAAAATATGTCTCCATCGGTTTGGTTTCTAAGAATTCTTTCTTTGTCGTGTCTTTCTGTTTTGTCGTGTTTTCCGTTTAGTTTTCTCGTCTGTTTCACCAATTCACTGAGTCTACTTTGTCATAAACATATCTCTTTTGTCTTCTCCATTCCAGTCATCTTCGTTTCATTTGTGATTTGTTGCAGAGGATGACAAGATTTTTGATGACCGTCTACTGAGGTCTGTATTCATCAACAGATTATGCTATGGCGGGAAAAATAAAACCGCGAACATTGTTACTGCCAGATAATGAAGACGATTCAATCTACTGTATGAGTATCGTCCCAACATGCATCAAACCAATGTTCATTAGACAAGGTTGGCAAAACTTGGCAATACCTTTTCTGCAGAAACTAGTCATCGTTGTTTTGGTGATTAGTTAGAAATAATGACAACGTTAAAATGCCACCGCCTTGCGTTCCTTCCCCTATCTATTTATAAGAGATAATTTACAAGATTGTCTCTTCGCATGTTGGCGACGTGACTTCTGTGTTTGTCATCACGTGACCACTGCGAAGGACACGGCAACACACCGTGTCTCGGGTAGATGGAAATGTGACTTATTGTCGCAACATGTCTCAGTAGTTGAGATTGCTTGTTGGACGACATTTTTTACACATCCATGATAATAGTAATATACAAGTTAAAGGATCAACGTGTAACGGTGAACTCATTATGCAATGTGATTATGTCCTTACGTGTGTCTTCACTGTTCATGTTCATTATTACAAACTGGCTCACTTTTAGTTAGTGCTGACGTGTGTATCAGACTCTGAGTCATTCACTGTATGAATGATTCTAACAGTTATTTATTACGACATGTACTCAAAACATACGCTCACGCATACATACACACGCACGCACGCACGCACACACGCACGCACACACACACAACCAATGAAACCGACCAGAATACACATGCTGGCCGGTATAATTAATGCGGTTTTCACCCGCTACGTGGCGCAATAAGCTGCGTCTAGAACAAACAACAGAACAACTCGCAAATCTATCGCGATCAGCCGTAAACGCTTCAGTCGCATCGCTGTCGTAAAACCAGACACAGCAGATGTCATTGATTAATCAAAGTGATATAACGGAAGACATCGTCCAGTTATTGTATAAACCCGCCAAGAAGAACGATTCGTCTGAGTCTGATAGGCATTGTATGAACATTACTATATGTCACTAGCACCGAATGTTCTTGGCATGTCCCATGATAAAATGATTAATTACGAGGCGATATATTTATGACTTACGCGTTATATTTACTGGACTGGTTCTTAGCCATTGATTAAATGGGTTTACACGGACTTGTTGGAAAGAGTACTGTTCACGTTTGTACGAGCTGAACCTAGCGTTCTTCATAAATCGTCTGCGTTCGGTCATTTTCGCGGTATATGCCTTGCTAACCAAATTATCCCCAGCATATTATCGTAAATATAGAACCGTTAATTTATTTATGCGAAAACGGTAACAATATTACTTTGCTATATAAATGGTCGTGGTAGACTCGGGGGATTCAATTATTTCCTTCGCATCCCAACAACATCCTGTCATGATCTTAAATTAATTCAGGTTCGGATACGAAATAATATTAAATTACATATTAACTCTAGATTTATATCAGTCCATTGCTAATTGCAAAATTACATTTTTGAGGGATATGTGTAAATTGACTCGAATAATTGTTTTAAGTTGACGTACTTTGAACGTTCGTAGTCTGCGATTATTGGACATGTCGGGGATACAATGTGTTATTTCGATAGCTACTTCTTATGTATTATAACGTTTTGACTGTCCTGTCTGTTTAATTTGAATGTTTCGACACGAATATCAAGTGGCATGCTGAACGACATTCATAAAGGTATAACAATGATAATATATTTAAACATTTTGGTTCATCAACACATATCTGGGCGCTAAAGATGTTAGAATATGGATATATTTGTTATACTGTTAAGGTGATGTTACGATAACAAACAGTCAGACTGTTTACCTTTAAATACGGATATATTTGTTATACCGTTTAAGGTGTTTACCTTTAAATATATTCCATAGTAGCGTAGCTAGTGCGTGGAGAAAATAAATAAAACTAACTATGATATAACGGCGTGTACAGTTAACATTCAAACACGTTATATGATGTAATACCTTGTTCCAAAGGCAACCACGAGGCGCCATATACGATGATTATGTTGTATGGCAAACATTACCGTTCTTCGGCTGGTGTTTAAACGACGCAGTTACGACGCAACAATTACGTGACGAACTTAACAATGACATGTGACGACAAGGCCGTTGAGCTCCCTTGTGCGATTGCAATGTTGTGTGGGCTGTGTCTAATTTCTTCGATCAGAATTTGTGTCAACATATATAAAAAGAGAGAACATGTATAAAAAGAGAGAACATATATAAAAAGAGAGCCATCCAATGAAATACGTCGTCCCTGGAGGCGTGTAGACGAAGGAGACAACATCTTGTTGAAAAGCGCTCATTCATATGTACATAAATAATAAATATATATTTTACTCAGTTAGTAGATAATTTAGTAATGTATTTCTAATTAGTGATCGCACTGTGGAAGAATGAGTGCTGCTTTTATACCCGATCCCCTCTCTCCATTTGTCAAGACTTTCTCTTGCCTTTTAATTGCCCCGTCTACCTTGCGTTTGACAAAATATTATAACAATAGAACCCCTTTGAAAAGTGTTCAGGTAGCTGATAAGAATTGGGCTTGGAGAATTTGGAAATGAAACGAGAAGACAGAACGATTAATAGAAGATATCTGAATGAAGACACACGCGAAGATAACAGTAAGCAGGAACAGCCTGTTACGGACCCATCCATGGAATGAAGACACACGCGAAGATAACAGTAAGCAGGAACAGCCTGTTACGGACCCATACATGGAATGAGTGATAACAGATTGACAGAAAGCATGGTAAGCAGAAGCACGTGCGTGGCAGAAGAAGAAGAGGCAGACTGAAATTAAGATGGCATGTTAAGAGATATCTCATAAGGGCAAAGTTCCATATGGCAAGTGGACAAGGAAGCCATTGGCTTATCGAGAGTCCAACAATTTTCTCATCTAGGTGTAGAACAGAACTATATTATTGAAACATCACAACGCGATATGTTCTCACACAAAGTACATGTTTCACGATTACGACGCGGTTCATATGAAAGTAAATAAACGCAGCTTTCACATGGTCGGTCTACGAAATGATTTGTGGGAATTTTATTTATTTATGCCAATCTGGATCTTCCCCACGTGCCCGTTGATAATAAAACTACATCGATGTTCCAACCAGATGGACTGTACTCACATTTGCATAACCGTTCCCATTGTACGCGTAAAAGACAATTTGTGTCGGTGACGTTTCGCGAGAAAATCGATTCAAGATGATAAAGCCGGACAGCTGTTGACGTAGGGCTGGCTATCTTCTGCAACAACGGTTCGACGCTGGAGGGAATCCTGCTTCGATCTCGTGCTACACGAACAGGCACGAACATGATGGCAAAAATCAAGTAGGTGAAGTTGTGGTTAGTGTTGGCTATCCATGTTCGTATTGCCAAACCATGTTCCTATTCAGGTTAGGGTGAATGTGCTAATTGATTGTCACAAAACGATCCGCTAAACACTGCGGTATTGTCCTTGACAGGTAGGGTAGGGCATTGCGGTATTGTCCTTGACAGGTAGGGTAGGGCATTGCGGTATTGTCCTTGACAGGTAGGATAGGGCATTGCGGTATTGTCCTTGACAGGTAGGGTAGGGCATTGCGGTATTGTCCTTGACAGGTAGGGTAGGGCATTGCGGTATTGTCCTTGACAGGTAGGGTATGGCATTGCGATATTGTCCTTGACAGGTAGGGTAGGGCATTGCGGTATTGTCCTTGACAGGTAGGGTAGGGCATTGCGATATTGTCCTTGACAGGTAGGGTAGGGCATTGCGGTATTGTCCTTGACAGGTAGGGTAGGGCATTGAGATTAATGCTTAACCACAATGTAATTTGCATCCAAAGAAGTAATGTCCTCAAACATCAATTCCAATTACAAAGAGGGCGCGATAACTGCATATAAATTGCAAACAGGAGAACGACGACAACGCTTCAATAATATAGTTCTGTTCTACATTTGTTGCCGGACAAATGTCGGAATTTTCTCAGATGCTGCCTCAACTCTATGGATTATGACAGCAGGAATTTAATAACGGTTTTGATATTGTAAATCGAGTTGAGACTGCCTAGTCGATATCAAACTGCCGAACTCGGTTTCGCTAAGATTTCGGCGCAATACAAGTTTTGTTTTATTGCATTGTGTTGTATTGTATTGTATTGTACTGACTGAAGAGGCAAATCAAAAGCTTATTGACAAAATCTTCACAGTTTGTATGACAACAGAGGGTTCACACGAACGAGTAATTGTCCAATTGGTCGGCCGATACGGTGTCGCGCGGCACCGCTGTGCAAGAGTCGGTCGTGCAATCACCATCGCGATACCAATTAGCTAGGCCAGCTTGTGGCTACGATATTCGCCATATCGGGGCTGGTCCCAATGTGGCCGACAGTCAGCCGCAATTTTGAAGCATTGACGTCGCGTGTCGAAACGCACTGTTACTTTAACTGCGCATTATCATGCGACACGGTATTGACCTACCATGTGGGACACAACTCGCTCGTGTGACAGAGAGCCGAGCTGGCCGAAAATACGCGTACGAACTGTTGTGTAACGAAGCACGAACCGTCCAATTGCGTCATTGTTAGCGAGAAGTGTCAAATCGTGCCCAGATGACACGGAGACTGCAGTATTCACGCCTTGCCATATAAAGAAGACGTACAATCGTTGTTGTGGCGACGCTTAGACACAATGTTGACGTCATATTACGTGAGAACAGATCAAGGGCTGACGCATAAAGCAGAATATTGATGTATACGTGAAGTAGGCATTTACACAAATGCTTTGTTATGGGAAATGAAACGTGCACAAAGCACAATGTTTGTTGCAAGCTGTGCTAATTTAAACTATTGAAAATTTAATATAGTACAATTTGTAATAATAATAATAATAATAAATAAATTATTATTATAACGTTGATTTAGCTTCGATGCTATGCTGAATGCTATTGATGTTGTGTTGATGGTTAGTCATGTTTTGGTGCAAGGAGGGTTTTGTGAATTTCTCCTCACAAAGTGAATGCTCCTCAATAACACTTTCAATTATTAGAAAAAGAAACATTAATGGAACACACACTGAAGGCACACGAGACTATGGACAGCAAAAACAAGCGGTAAAGGGGAAAATCGTTTCTGTCATTCAATGTCATTTCACACTGAAGTTGCTTCAGGACTGTCCAATATAGGCACAGCATAATTTTCAAGAGTACAATTACCTATCAAGGACTCAAGCATATTTACATAATATTATGTTGTTGCATATCTACATAATATTATCTAGTTCTGATTTGTGTTTTGTTCCCAGATTTAAAACAATCGTTGGAGCTTTCTCGGTTGCCGCCCCAAGTGGGTGGAACCCGCTCCCAGTCGGCGATGTGTCTGTAGGAAGTACAATAGCATTTCTCCGTCATGTTACAATCCACCGTTTTGTCTTCGTTTATCCTCCTCAGTTCCTCAGCTCCTCAGCGTCTTCATTAAACTGTCAACGACTTTGATGTTGTTAACCGATTTGAGACTGCCGAGCTCGCGGGTTCGCGAGGATAGTGGCTCAATTAGTTTTTCTCATTGCTTTGTATTGTATTATACAGACTGAAGTGACAAATCAAAATGTCACCAGTCTGTATGGCAAAGGCCGGTTTGCACGAACAATTAATTGCCCAATTAGTCAGCAGACGCGGTGTCGCACAATTTCGCGTTGCAAGAGTCGGATCGTGTGAACACTCTCGCGAGACCGATTATCGAGGCCAATTTGTGGCTACGATTTTGGCCAAATTGGTGGAGGTCCCTATCAGCGACCAACAGTAGGTGTACCCGTTAATATCTAAGTTGTGGTGTTTAGACACGTCACTCGTCAAAACACCCTCGTAGTTTAGCCTATAATAATAATAATAGTAATAATAATAATAATAGTAATAATAATAATAATAGTAATAATAATAATAATAATGCACTTTATTTTTACACTCATATCCAGAGTACAACTCTGTTCGAGGGTGTTTATAATGACTAATATGTACTAAAATGTGCGTACTAAAATTAAACATAAATAGAAAAAAAAAGTATCATGCGACACGGTGTTGCACAACCAAGTGAGACGCTACTCGTATAACGAAGATCCCAGCTGGCCATCAATGACAAAGCGACAAAAGTCAAGTTCGTTATTGTTCGCGAGAAGTGTCACATCGTGCCCAGGTGACACGGAAACGACATGACTGACACCTTGCCACATAAAGAAGACGTTGTCGGCTTGGCGGCGCGGAAACGCACAATCCACGGCAGTGGCGTCACTCAGCATATCACCGCCGCCACAATCTGATTATAAATTCAAAATGAACAGTTGCGGGGTGTTATAAACGACTGTTATTTACGACTTACCGCGTCATTGCATCTGGGCACTTGAAAAACGAACGTTATGTCGTCCATATACACATTTCCAATGCAAACACAATCCGCAAATGTAGCCTATGCAACTGAAATTGCGAAATCTCTTGAAATTTTGTTTACCAAAGGTAGACAATGCAACTAATAATAATAATAATGTTAATTTATTGTATATAAGTTATTGTTTTGTTCACCTATTGGGCTGCCTACACCCTCACCATGTTGAGGTTAGGCAGAATTTTCGAAAAAGAAGAAGAAACGCAGTGGTGAACTGGTGAGTGGTGCCACACTTGGCTTCGCTGATGTCGCATTGCGTAAGAACAGATCTAGGGTTGGCGCAAAAAACGAAATAATGATTTATATGTGAAACGGAGTTTAGCCCGCTTAGCTAGCCTGTCGCAGATTCTGCGCAATAGGTTAGTAAATTAGTATCTATTGGCTTTTGAAATTACGAATAAATGTCAAGTAGACACTTTGCATTTACCCAAATGCTTTACTCGTGTCATAAAAGCTGCATTACCATAATGTTTGTTGCAAGATGTGCTAAATTACATTATTGAAGCATCTTACTGTAATCCAGCTTCAATATGTACTTTAATGCGGCTCCTTCTATGGATTTTGCATCTCGGGCGCCAAACGTTCATGGGTTCATTCTACGACCCACGAAGGAGTAACGCATACTTTCCTGTCAACTCTCACGCACTTAGGCCGCGAGATTCACGGTCCTGCATTAAATGTCACGTCTCGCGACAAACATCTGAAATCTCACGCACATTTTCACAATCTTTAGGAATGAAAATCATGAAGGATTTTTTTGGCGAAAATTAGACACATAGTCTATTTGTGTGTGTGTGTGTGTGTGTTTGTGCGTGCTCGCGCGCGCGCACGTACGTACGCGCGTGCATCGCAAGTGAAGGCCTTTTACCAAATAACGTGTGAAACGCGGTCAGTAATTGGTCAACAACTGAGCATCAACTAACTGTATTTCCTATTGGAAAACCGCGTAAGCAGATATTGAAGATGAGCTTTACTTTACTCTTGGAATACAAAAATGGCTTCACATGTCTCCAAATGCTATTGGAAAATTATCTGAGGTCCATGGTCTAAGATCAATGGTCCATGGGCTGGGGGACTTCGCGTGGTTGTATCTGTCACATATTTCCTTTGTAATTCCATTGAAGTTACTTATACCTCTGGCATAAACCAACTGTTGAAGATTGGACTTGCTTCTTTGAACGTAATTATGCAAAAATCAGAAAATTAGCTTAAATGTTACTTGGTTCCTTTTTACCGTGATCACCATAATTATACCACCACTGCGATGACTTGATTACAAATTAAAAATGGACGGGTGGCTGAGTGATGCTAAACGATTGGTAGACTGGGCGACGTTATTGTCGTCTACCATTTGTTACAGTTCCATACAAAACGAGGTGATAAAACACAAAACGGGGTGATAAAACACAAAACGGGGTGATAAAACAAATGTTCACGCATGCATCCTTTCAAGAGAGTTTACCCTGCCATTGACAGACATCTTGTAAGCAGAGACTGTTAAATACGAAGTATTGCATTCGCAATATAACCCATCATTGCAACGTTTCGAACAACAGTAATTCCACATTGACAGAACAACGGCTAATGTTACCAATGAAGCAACAGACAACCGTATATTAGTGATTTTCCCATTGAAACCAACGCTAGAAATGACGCAGAGAATTCCACACGCGGTAGCGTTTTCGTCACATCCTACGGATTTGTTGTCGAGCAAGTTAAACACTGCCCGTGATTTGTTGCCAGACGAACCGGATTCTGTGTCCTTCTGGGTCCTTCAATCACTGACACATCAATCTGCTGCCAACCAGCAAATATAAATCAACAATCCGTCGGGGCAGACACGCCCTCTTCACTGTTAATACTTGTACAGGCACCGTCTCGAAATCACTAGCGCCTTTTCCGCCTACCATCAACCCAGAAGTAGAGTAACGGTCTGTCCCGAACTGTCCCCGCCTACCATCAACCCAGACGTAGAGTAACGATCTGCCCCGAACTGTCCCCGCCTACCATCAACCCAGAAGTAGAGTAACGGTCTGTCCCGAACTGTCTCCGCCTCCCATCAACCCAGAAGTAAAGTAACGGTCTGTCCCGAACTGTCTCCGCCTCCCATCAACCCAGAAGTAGAGTAACGATCTGCCCCGAACTGTCCCCGCCTACCATCAACCCAGAAGTAGAGTAACGGTCTGTCCCGAACTGTCTCCGCCTCCTATCAACCCAGAAGTAGAGTAACGGTCTGTCCCGAACTGTCTCCGCCTCCCATCAACCCAGAAGTAGAGTAACGGTCTGTCCCGAACTGTCCACGCCTACCATCAACTCAGAAGTAGAGTAACGGTCTGTCCCGAACTGTCCCCGCCTCCCGTCAACCCAGAAGTAGAGTAACGGTCTGTGCCGAACTGTAGACAACTGAGGACAAACTTAGTCAACCAATGTAGTGTCATAACAGGTTATTCGCACAAAAATATAAGCAGACCAAAGGGGGTATATTTAGGGGGCATGGACCAATGCCCCCTTAATATGCACTTTCACATTATGTCAAATGATACTCTTAGCTGTGATTTTGTTATACTGTACATAACACTGTATTGCATTTTGGTTAGTGTGTCACAAGAAAAAATATATCCTCGGTATGATCTTTCGCATATCATGAAGAAAGTTTCTCGCGTGACATCTTCTTTGTTATTGTTCAATTCTTCATTTGAATTATCACCAGAGATCATTACTTGTGGGTGGACCGATTTAACGCAGCAACCAGCCTTATGACAAACAGCAGGTGGTTTATGAAGTGGAAGAAAAACAATTAATCATCCGGTTTATATGAACCATGTCATCTGCGTGTGCTAATGATTAGTGAGTGTCTCGTTAGGCCTGGACATGTCGTAGCGCCGAAGGGACCTCCTTCACGACAATCACATCTGCTCTCACTCTGTAGCAAAGTGATGGAGACGAGAGAGCTCCTTGACAATGCTCTTAATTAGTAGAGCTACTAGATAGAATGTCTAGAATAATTACTTGTTGTATCTTTGTTGTTTTATCATGTTGCCACGAGCAGGATATTATGCTTTACAAATGCGAAATATAACAACAGCAATTGCTGGGGCAGCGGCGTCAGTAACACCGCCACTACCACCACCGCCGCCGCCGCCGCCGCCGCCGCCGCCGCCGCCGCCGCCACACTACTACAGTCGTGCCTCGTTATAACGCGCCCCGTTATTACGCGGATTCGGATATAACGCGGTCGGTCGTGGACCCCGAATTTCTGCCGCCAGGGGAAATGTCAAATGGGCCCGCTTAAACCTACTTAGAATTTCTTTGACAATTCTCAAGAAACATTAGGTGAACAATGTCAATGAACGAGTATCAACGTGTTGTTTGTTTTGCGCTGCCGCCGACATCAATCGCTGTCGCTGGCTTCGCTTCGACGGTTTGTAAATTGCAATCGAGATTCACAAATATGCCTCGCGTAAGAATCAGATCAACCGTTTTAAATGCATTTAACAAGCAGTACCAATATAACACTTGGGTGAAATTACATGCTTCCGTTACATCGTAAATTGAATCGTTTTCGCGACGCGAAACCAACATGCCAAACTCATAACCCAAGGCGCTACCAGTGGCGAAAATACGAATTCGTCATCCGCACATGAAATGATGAATCGATGTTAAGTGGTGCGTAATAAATTTATGCTTCGGTCGAGATCGGTTGAAAGACGAAGTTAAACAATTATTAATTCTACCTATTGTCTTTGTCTGTGCTTTATCAGCTTGCATACTACGTTTGTCAAATCTAATACGTTTTCGGCTGCTCAGGTCCAGGTTATTATTTTCGATTCGTAGGCCTATTGGTCCAGATCATCGTAGTAGATCTATTAGTAGTAGTAGATCTATTTAATAAGTTCCATAAACTGCATATTGCCGTATAAGACAATGCTGCAAGCACACGGGGCTTCGACAGGGTTCATGGACTTGGTGCAGCGAGCGGAGGTCGCTGTTGATTAGTAGCTCCCTGGTGGCAGATATGAGAACACCTAACGCGCCTCGCTTACAACGCGGTCCGAAGTCGTGGACCCCGACTACCGCGTTATAACGAGGCGCGACTGTACGTCGAACTCGGAGTGACGTGTCTTATTCTGCGGCAAAGTTTCAACATCATTTATAATATCACATTTCATCTCAAGCGAGATTGAATTTTAAAAATGTCGAAGAAAATAATAATCTCACACATATCCGCTTTCCGTTATGATTGACGTCCCGTGAAGTAATGAATCCGACGTGGCGAAGGCGCCTTATGAAAAGCTAAGAGTTCTGATTACTAGTCGTGATACGGCTAGAATTACTGCTGCGGATATTGGTTAATAAGTCTGTGTACACGTGGGTGCACAAGAAGCGGCACACGAGGCTTCGACGTGGTCGTTGGACCATTCCAACGCCTCAACACTCAGTCCTGATATTTGAGAACAATTATTTGGGAATTTATTTTAAAACCAACTGGAGCAAACGAGTATTCGGCGATAGGTAACAGTATATTAATAATGAGCGCATGCGTGCATGCGTGCATGCAGCCTGCGTGCATGCGTGCTTGCGTGCGTATATGCGCGTGTGATTTTTGTTCCAAAATATATAATAAGAAATGAGCATCACGTGGTACTGGTTCAAGGCTCCAGGACCGAGCTAAGTGGAGCCACCTGGCGGACTGTCGAGTCAAACAAGAAATGCAGCTACAACAATTCAGTGATCTCAGCAGTAGATGTTGTGTGTTAAAACAGAGACCGCCAGCTAGATGCACGTCCTCATGTAAATCACCCGCTATTGCGGTACTGATGCACAGCAACTACCTAACGTCTAACGATCGTTAGATCATCGCCAGACCGTGACGGAGAGTTCGATGAAGCGTTTACTATAACGCCGCATTCAGCTGGAAAACAAAGCACTAAATCCTCTGATAATGTTGAAGTCTGCTAATCCAACGTTGGTCATTAAAATATTGCATCAAGTGATAGATTGTTATTACACATCGGTATAAAAACGTGTCATTCAAATATTGCGTCAAGTGATAGATTTTTATTACACATCGGTATGAAAACGTGTCATTAAAATATTGCGTCAAGTGATAGATTGTTATTACACATCGGTATCAAAACGTGTCATTAAAATATTGCGTCAAGTGTTAGATTGTTATTACACATCGGTATAAAAACGTGTCATTAAAATATTGCGTCATGTGATAGATAGTTATTACACATCGGTATCAAAACGCATCATTAAAATATTGCGTCCAGTGATAGATTGTTATTACACATCGGTATCAAAACACGCCATTAACATATTGCGTCACGTCATAGATTGTTATTACACATCGGTATCAAAACGCGTCATTAAAATATTGCGTCAAGTGACAGATTGTTACTACACATCGGTATCAAAACGCGTCATTAAAATATTGCGTCAAGTGAGAGATTGTTACTACACATCGGTATCAAAATGCGCCATTAAAAGAATATATATATATATATATATATATATATATATATATATATATATATATATATATATATATATATATATATATATATATATATATATATATATATATATATATATATATATATATATATATATATATATATTATATATAGAATCGATGCATTTTGTGTGTTCTTCGTTAGATGCCTCATATGGGAGGCACCTGGACATAATTCCACCGGACAATATTCCCCCGAACAATATCACTCCTCCATAATCCCACCGGACAATATGGTAAAGGTAACACTAAACCAAGTCGTCATCGAGTGATCGGTAACATAATAACAATAATGTTCTCCCGAATGAAAACCTGTTCAAATGTCAAAGGATCGGTTTAGTGCGTACATGTAAATGAGGCTCGCCCACCTCTACAGGCGCGCCCACGTCTACAGGCGCGCCCACCTCTACAGGCGCGCCCACCTTTACAGGCGCGCCCACCTCTACAGGCGCGCCCACCTCTACAGGCAGTGCGCGAATCATGATCGATAGACAGTCAACTTTCTAATAGCCACCACAAAAATTGATGTTTCCCGCTAAAGGAAGCTGGTTCCACTGCAAGGGGTGAGCAGCTGCTTCCGTTGTTTTCGTACATCGGTGCATTAAAAACATCGTCTATTCTCCGATCGCAGTTCATAGGGTGAAAGTGGAACAACTACGTTACATCATCGCTGGTGATGAATCAAAACAATGGTAGTCAGTGTTGACCTGTTGGAAACGTATGACTTCTTCGGATAATCAGTTCTGTTGATTTGAGTGCATTCACAAGAAGGTGTATAGTCGATTTAGACTTGTGGGTTTTCGCAAGCAGTTGGCTACATATTTGATGATCCACGCTATCATACTGACATCTAAAACGCTAAAGTGGACCTCAATTAGTAGCGTCATGCTACAATCAATGTCACTATGAGTAAGCATGAATGACGAGGACACGTCACGGAAATGCATCTGCGGTTAATATAATTCATAATTGAGTGCATTAAAGGCGGGTCTGAGGTTAACTGACGTCGGTTTCTCGTAGTGTCACACACTGAAGACGAGACGGCCCCTTAGCGTCGAATGAAACCGATCGAAACGGAGCATTGACCAGAAACGAGTCTTCATCAATATTCTCGTCGTGTGTGTCTTTGTTGTAAGTTGTAAAAGGAGAATGTAATGGAACTTTGCACATCGCGTGACATTGATCAAGTTACATGCGACATCGTACACTCAATATGTAATCAAGATTAATATCATGAGACGGAAACATTAACTGATCTATCTCGGAAGGGAACAGGAGTGGTAGGAATACGGGGGGAGAGAGAGAGGTCGACTCGAGGGCAAATAGAGGGAGGCCAGAAAAGGAACTGGCACAGATCTAGATGGAAAAGAGGAGACAGAGAGAGACAGTGACAGAGACAGAGAGACACACATGCGCAGAAAAATAATATATATATATATACATATATATATATATATATATATATATATATATATACATATATATATATACATATATATATATATATATATATATATATATATATATATATATATATATATATATATATATATATGTATATATATATATATATATATATATATATATATATATATATATATATATATAGAGAGAGAGATAGAGGCATACACACATACCAGACACACACACACACACACACACACACACACACACACACACACACACACACACACACACACACACACACACACACACACACACACACACACACACACACACACACACACACACACACACACACACACACACACACACACACACACATATATATATATATATATATATATATATAGGGGGGGCAGGGGCAGGGGCAGGGGCAGGGCAGGGGCAGGGGCAGGGGCAGGGGCAGGGGCAGGGGCAGTGGCAGGGGCAGGGGCAGGGGCAGGGGCAGGGGCAGGGGCAGGGGCAGGGGCAGGGGCAGGGGCAGGGGCAGGGGCAGGGCAGTGGCAGAGGCAGAGGCAGAGGCAGAGGCAGAGGCAGAGACAAGACGGACGGGCAGACAGGCAAACAGAAAGGGAAGATAGAAATAAAAAACAATGTGCTAATGTACGCGCAGACAGACACTGTACAGCCCACCCTTAACAGGTGTATG
The DNA here is from genome assembly GCA_033239005.1 of Lamellibrachia satsuma. Classification (NCBI taxonomy): domain Eukaryota; kingdom Metazoa; phylum Annelida; class Polychaeta; order Sabellida; family Siboglinidae; genus Lamellibrachia; species Lamellibrachia satsuma. Next base: position 2,272,893 of record BSQZ01000014.1, on the reverse strand, counting down.
TAAAAAATGTAATATACACGTATTCATATTCACACAGTTAACACACAACCAGTGTACAGTTTCCTCGTGTTTTGCGTTGTTAACCACACTCTTTTTAGGCGGTGTTTTGTTTATACAGTGCTGTAAATGAAACCTAACTATTGGCCTAAACCCATCGCATCGCCCCCAATTTCTATCGCCTGCAAGGTGGACCCGTAGGCCGTTGCCCCTGATCGTCACAAGCACTTCTGATCCACGTCAGACAACAGTATCGGCCGGAATATACGATTGACCAATCATTCGCCTGCGGACACAAGGCGGACTTTATCGCCGCCTGATTTATCGGCGTTATACAGCGAGAAATAAAGCAACGCGCCCAGTTCGACGACGGTAATTTGAGCGAAGAGACCGCAGTGAGAAGTGCAGTTAGTCGGGTCATCGACGATGTCACGTGACGGCTAATACAAAGAGCTGGCTCGCCCCCACGCCCCCACCCCCACCCCCACCCCCACCCCCACCCCCACCCCCACCCCCACCCCCACGCCCCCCAAGCCCGTCAAATATTCGAAATGCCGATGTTTATCACTCGTAGCAGAATGCCAGAACGACTAACAGTAAGAAACAATCCCGTAGCATTGCCATTTACAAGTTTGGCAAATGATACTATGACAAAGACAAAGACAAAGACAAAGACAAAGACAAAGACAATAACAATAACAATAACAATAACAACAACAACAATAACAATAACAATTAACAATAAAAAAAAATAACAATAAGTATTATTATTATTCTTTTGTGGTGACGATGATGGCGATGAAGATAATCATGACGATTACTTGAAGTTACGAGCATTACTACAAAAATACTCCTTTTTATTTTAACAGATATTGACATAAATTATGATATAAACATGATAAACCAACTACCCCGACTGTAAATCTACAATAGTATCCAGGGGTGGGTTCAATTACACATAATTATATCAATTACAATTACAATTACATTTAAATTTTTAGTTCAATTACAATTACACTCATAATTTTTCAATTCAATTACAATTACAATTACACTGTTTCAATTTCAATTACAATTACAATTACACTGTTTCAATTTCAATTACAATTACAATTACATTATGCGGAACCAAACATATTCAGCATTTGTTAATTATATAGTTTTGCACTTTTGCTGAATTTCAATATTTTGTACACAATTGATAAATAAATATAACGGTAATGATTGTAAATTGTTGAAGAATTGTGGCTTGAATTTTGAATTGTACTAAATAAAAAGACAGCCGTTTAAACATATTTTTATTATATAAATATATATTTTAAATCTGGTAGTAAGGTAAGGTAAAGTCATCCCCCAGGCATTACGCCTTAGGAAGCCATGAAGGCTTACATGGCCAGTGCTTAAACCTGGTTTCTGTAGTGCGAAGCAACTTAGAGTGCAGTTATCCTGACTCTCCTGGACGGGACACTAGTCCATCGCAGGTACCAAACAGTGTTTGTACTCATTTGCAGCTGAGTAGACTGAGGCAAAGTAGGGTAAACGAAATTGCCTAAGCTTCGAAAACGAACCGTGCCCAGTGTGGGTCTTGAATTCACAACCTTGAATTTAGAGTCCAACACCACTAGGCCACGGCTGCCCCTGTTTAAATCTGGTATATAGACATTAATAAATTATATATATATATATATATATATATATATATATATATATATATATATATATATATATATATATATATATATATATATATATATATATATATATATATATATATATATATATATATATATATATATATATATATATATATGTTGATGTATTTATAAACTCTTTCAAATCAATCTAGGTACTTGTCTTAAAAGAGGGTACATGATTTTTGCTTATATAAAGACATTAGACAATGTCTACAAGGCTTCACCTCCTGTAGTTGCATAATCTGTCTTGGAAAGGAAAGCATGCTGTGTGTCTGTGGCTGTAGCAGTGCTAATTATTGTTTGCTGAGGAGGTGGATTAGCACCTGTCCATGGCCCTGTGTACGCTAAGGGTCTCTAACCAGACTGCAAACTGGTATGGTATTAAACAATGGTAGCCCAGACTGTCTCACAAGAGTCAACATACTGAATTGAGAACAACTAGCACAAGCTCTAAGTGGACTTTAACTCAGGGCTTCTGACTTGAAAAGATACTTCCTCTGGAAGACAAGTTTGTGTGGTTCACTGCATTCAAAAAGGGAATAGCTCAGACATACACAATGTCATAAAATATTTGACTGTCAGGCTATCTGGTGTCAATACAGCTACACAAGTGTGCACACTTTGTGCTTTTGTATTAAAAGACATACAAAACTGTGTTGATCACAATGCTTGTAAACAATTATTTGTGCTAAATTCATATAAATTAGCGATTACAAAAATCAGAAGTAAAAAAAATCATAAATCAATGATTTTTTTGGAGTGATTTAAATCATGATTTAAATCAATGATTTAAATAAAATGATTTAAATCAAACAACCCTGAACCTGTATAAGACTTAAATTATATTTTATTGACAGTTTGTTCAGGTAGTTTGTGATATGAAACGTACTGTAATTGATTGTAATTGATTGTAATTGAAATAAATTTTCAATTATACAAAATATAACAATTACAATTACAGCACTCATTTGAAACCATAATCAATTACAATTACAATTACACAATTTTGTTGTAATCAATTACAATTACAATTACAATTACGTAATTGGACCCAGCCCTGATAGTATCGGACTTCGAACCACATTGACTACATAACGTCGTTACCGGTTCAAGCATTGTGTTGTCATTTTGGTTCGCAATCTACTCTGTCAAACGAAACCGAATAATGCTATTTTGTTTCGCTGAGAAGTTTTTAACCAACGCAGCTCCACCGACGACATATTAACACTGCACAATCAAACGATGGGATGAAGCGGAGTTTGGTTTTCTGCGAGTGACACCAGTATAATATAATCTGTATACAGATCGCCTTGCATCATGCAAGAATTGTCTGTGAAGCGAGCTGATCCCGTGTAATGGATAGTTCGTTCAGGCAGCCGGTCAATAATAAAACTAATCACTAGTATTGTATAAAGGCTGGCATTATATGACGAACATTTAAACGTGATTGCTACAATGAGGGATAATAAACATTTATTTCGGTCACGATTAACGTTGGCATTTACATATTTGTGACAATATGGTTTCTTCGAGATGGCCTTGATCATCACATCTTCACCGGCGATATACGAACGCTGCATACGCAAGTGATGATATGAAAGCATGTCCAGTTAAAGACAATTGACCACAGTATAATTTAATTGTCTGCTGCACATCGCCTTACATCTAGCAAGACTTGTCTGCGAAGCGAGCTTATCTCACTGGTGGTATGCGGTGGCGCTGTGGCTAAAACATCGGATTCTCGACCGAGGTAACCTTGGTTCGAATCGTCTTTCTGCCGTTTCGTTCATTCCACGTTGCTACACTCCACTGTGCTGTATAAATTAATACCTGGCTATGGACAGTTGCGGATGTGTGAACACATATCATTCGCGCAATAATTGCAGCTTGGCTGATTGCTTCCCAGAGAAGTCGAGATGGCGTTGGAACGACCAGGTCTATCAGGGGATGACGTGTAAAGCGTATTGAGCAGTCAAAGTGACTTGATATCATGCTATATGAGAACATACCTTTTATCTTTAATGAAATTGGTGCTTCTTTCATGCACCCGTGCAGTAGTGACGTCACAACAATGGCGATCATATTTATCACCCGTCCTTACTGGTTTGTGTATTGTTTTATTATGTTGCGCACACTATCTCCTCTTCGTCAACATAAACTTATTAATATTACATGACAAGTACTTAAACGTGAGTGCTCCTTACACTAGGGGATTGTAAACATTTATTTCGGTCACTATTTATGCTCGCCGAGAAGTCCTTGATTATCGCAGTACGACCGGCGATATGCGACCGCTGCATGCGCAAGCAGCCAGATCAAACGGGGTTCCGTACCACGCGACTGACCAAAGTATAACTTAATTGTCTACATATATCCTTGCATCAAACGAAAGCTGCCTGTGGAGCGAGCTTCGTTTACGCAGTCGTGCAGTAGTAACCGAAACGACGAGGATTGCAGATTGTTGAAGAGTATTTATAGAAATTATTATCAGTTTGATTATCGCAACAGTCCTTATGAGACGGCTATAAAAATAGAAAACAGCGTGCACCATTAAGCAAAGTATTCGAGTGTGCATGCAAGCACGTTACGAGTGATCGATTTGTTCCCTGGCCGCATCTTGACAACGCCGTTTAAGGCTACGACTAAGCAAAGTACGAAGTTGTGGTGTTTCGAAGGTGAACAAAGTTGTACATGAGTTTGGATAATGCTATAAGTGGTCGCAACGTGGATGAAAAAGTATAATACACTGAATTAATCTTCACGAAGAACCTAATTGGAAATTACTATGCCAGCGTCAAACACGCGGACGTTTTGGTGGTTAGTTGTACACCGTATTCTAAATAATGTGCATAAAACATACAACTAGAAAGTGGGGTATCGCTGTACGTGCATGTGCATACACGCGTACACGCGAACACACATACAAACATACACGTCGCGATACCGTCACGCCAGCACACTTCGTGGTTTGGCTGGTATACGTATGTGCTCGCAGGTTGTGCGCCTGAACGACGCTGGTACCATCGTATGGACGGAAGGCGGGCCAGTAAGGTCAGAGGAGTGGCATTAAGGCAACAAATCACCACTGTATGCGTTAAGCCCCGTCACACTAGTACCGCCTTCCGCCACCAATCCCTCGTCAGTGGCACGGCAGCTTGTCGCGCGCCAGTAAAGCAGGTGTTACCTCAAATCGCCGTTAGGTGTCTTCGGCCGACATGCGTGGCTAAATCCTGCGATCGTTCCGCGTGGCTGATTACTGGAGAGATATATTATGTCGTCGCCGTTTATCGTTCCACCCTTTAGCGGTGTTCGCTACCTCGGTCGAAGCATCGTGACACGACCCAACGCCGTGTAACATGACTTCAAGGGACTCGGAGTATCAGTTGTTTCGCTACCAACTCTGAATGGAGTCGTCATTGATTATGCCAATCTGACGCATCGTGATACAGTCTCGGAGAGTTTGAAGCCATTTTGGACGGCATAGCCAGCTGGGTTTACTCGTTTTAACGGGCTAAATGGTACATATACATATCTTAAAGGCGAACATGACTGAATGTATTTGAGATACGGGATATTGTTCAAGCGTCATCCAGGATTCGATGTAAGGCTCGAGTTAAACGGCGTTGCGTGATCTACCATGAGAGACTAGACAAATGTCTTACAAGACAATTAATGCGAACGAACATGTCCGGTTCCGCTACTGTACAGGTACGTGCGTGTCTTTTCTGAAATATAGGCGAGCCGATAATATCACTTCTATTTTCGAGTAATAGTTCTTTCTTTCAACAGTTTTGTTCACAATTTCCATTAACCAGTATGAAAGTAATAGGTCGTATTGGACTCATGTAGGTCACCATGAATTAACGTTGTCCTGGTTTATTGCACACATTATGTATTTTTGGTTAAATGCCCTAGCGAAGTGGACCTTGTGTTACTTTACGTGATGCAACACCAAGCCACAACGTCAGCATTGTATTCGCTACCAATAACAAGCGACGCGACATGTTACGCAGTCTTTAAACCGCACGCATTAAATTCTATTTTAATTCCTAGTGACCTGCGAGATGTCACGAGCTAGGTGCAAGTTACTGATACTTTTTAGATGGAATAAATCGTAACTTTTTCTTGCGTGAAGGTATCCGCCTTTGAGACACAGGACTGTACCGCAAAAGGTATATCTGTTTTATGGTCCCACTGGGCCAAGACTACAACTTCTAAACTATGTTCAGCCGGCTGGAACGGATATTTTCATCGCCATTGGTGTGTACTATGTCGTCGGGGCATCTACGTTGTTTGTTTGATGATGGTGTCACTAGATGGCCACACTGGTTAGAAGTTAACATGAAGCTCACTGATTAGAACGTCGAACTCTCAATCGGGGTTCGAATCATATTGTTGCTGTCTTGAAGCTTGGGCCGTTTCGTTCACTCTACGTTGCTTTGGTTCGCTCAGCTGTACGAAAGAGTACTTGGCCATATGGAGTGATTGAAATACTGTGAACTACTGGTCTTCGTTCTGAATCGTCTGAGCTGTGTATACTTCTGCTGTGACCAAGTCAGCTGTGGAATAAAAACAGAGATTGAAAATCCTTGAGTCCACAGCAGGTTGCCAATTTACTCCATGCGTATGATACCTTTCTCCCGCTGGCTCAGGTAGCAGAAGCGACCTCGGCTTTGGTGCATCGTCTGAACGGCATCCATTTCTATTTTCTTTCCAAAAAAACAGGCTGGCCAGGGGTGAAATGGAAAGTACATTCAGAACGTACATTTTTACCTTTAATGATTCATTTATTATAATAACAAAGCGTACATAACAACTATTTAATATTGTTTACTATATTTAACGCTGGGTATTACAAGTGTAATGATATTTGTGTGAGGATATTCAGGGGATAAACGTACATAACAACTATTTAATAACAACGCTGGGCATTTCAAGTGTAATGATATTTGTGTGAGGATATTCAGGGGATAAACGTACATAACAACTATTTAATAACAACGCTGGGCATTTCAAGTGTAACAATAGTATTTGTGGGCGGATATTCAGGGGTGAAAAGTGCATAACAATTAATGGGGGTGTAGATATTAGTATTGACCGGAAGTGGATATTCAGATATGAACTGGGCGGTATTGACTGAAGAATCGAAGCCACAGCTTGCGGTCGTGATGGTAATGACGTATGTACTATGTGTACCAGGCGTCAAACCTATTAAGACTTGGATTAACTTCATGCACATATCTGCTGGCCGGCGACATGTGAACGAGCTATTTCCGACACATTCGTCGCACGCTGCCCGGACGTCATAAATAATGTAATCACTTATGAGGATTTCTTTGACATCGATGATTTAAACAGATCATTATTAGCATAATTGTGCCGCAACCAACCCATGTAATATGTTTGCGAGAGGTGTTTAATCCTACCGAGGCGTTTACAGATCCTCCGTGGAGTTGAGGTGGAAAAACTAACACGGTTCGTGGAGAAAACGCATATCTCTCGAACGGTTTCATGAAGACAACGTATATTTTGTTCTACCCAAACATGTACTAGTAATAAACACGTCACGCGTATGTATCAATCAGAGACGCGTGCCTGTCTGCCGGTATTTGTGTAAAATGTCTGGTTGTTTTCTGATTATACTAACTTGTTAGTCCCGTGGTAATAACTTTAGCGCAGTAATTACAGCGTCACGTAATGCTTCCTATGGGGGTCAACTAGCACGACAGAGAGAGTGTGATGTTTGAAAGTGTGGTTTCAAGGACACGACTTTGTACTACTAAAACGAGGTTGAATATATATATATATATATATATATATATATATATATATATATATATATATATATATATATATATATATTCATTCCGTTCATTCATTTAATGTGCTGAATGACCCTTTGACGTGATGTATATTGCACCTGTACCAATACATCGTTGGACAACAAACCAAATTCCTTCCCGACTGTAAATAATGTACAATCTTAACATGACATACGCGTAATTAAAGTGTCAGCCTGAATAGGGCGTTCTCCACTAAAACCCAAGTTTATCTGTTGACCCTGCAGTGCAATCCCATTTATCTCGCACCAGGCAAAAACACTCGAATCATAACTCCGCAACTATATCGCCACCAGTAGCCGAAATAGGAACATTAGGCCGATGACAAAATATGTAGGTTTCTGCTAACTTAAACCTAAACCTGAACCGACATACGCCGTTTCTAACATGTTTTGGCCACAATTTGAAACATTCGGGTAACCCGACCTCCGCGTCATTTACGGACCCAAGAATGTATAAATAAGCACACCGTGGTTGGTTAAAACGACTACTGCAAAGCAGAGAGGAAGGACATGTATCCGGTGAAAGCAAAGCTGCAAATACATCTACTTTATGACTACTGTGCTGTTTGCAAACTTAACACAATATTCTATTCATTCTACTTTTGATACGTCTCAATGTTAAATATAATATTATATAATGTTATGTTATGTTAATGTTGTGTATCATAATGTGTTGTATTTTAATATCTTCTCAACATAAATTTAAATCAATGTCTACGCTATGATATAACTGTGTTTATTATGTGCTATTAAGGAAAACATTTTAAAATGATATTAAACCGGAACTAATTACTGTATCTTTGTCACAATGTCTGAACCCCCACAAATAGTGTTGTTGGCCTGTATGCCGACATGTAATCACTCACACAGTCGGCCGAACGAACGCGACGATTGTACCATTAACTTCTCCGCGTCGAGCATTTTTAGTCGATTGCTGGTTGATGTTTTTTGTAGACACGGTCCATACAAACACTACACATATTTACTCTGGTCCATACAAACACTACACATCAGTAGTATGGTCCATACAAACACTACACATATGTAGCATGGTCCATACAAACACTACAAATCTGTAACATGGGCCACACAAACACTACACATATGTAGCATGGTTCAAACAAACACTACACATATGTAGCGTGGTCCATACAAACACTGCGCATATGTAGCAGGATCATCACAAACACTACACATATGTAACATGGTCCATACAAACACAACACATATGTAGCATGGTCCAAACAAATACTACACATCTGTAACTTGATCCATATAAACACTATACATATGTAGCATGGTCCATAGAAACACTACACATATGTAGCGTGGTCCATACAAACACTACGCATCTGTAGCAGGATCATCACAAACCTTACACGTATGAAGCATTGTCCAAATAAACACAACGCATATGTAGCATTGTCCAAACAAACATTACACACATGTATATTATATAAACGCTACACATGGTCCATACAAACACTACACATCTAAAGCATGGTCTATAGAAACACTACACATATGAAGCATGGTCCATACAAACACTATATATATATATATATATATATATATATATAAAGCATGGTCCATACAAACACAGCACATATGTAGCACGGTTCAAACAAACACTACACTTCTGTAGCATGGTCCATACAAACACTACACATATGTAGCATGGTCCAAACAAACATTATTCATCAATAGCATGACCCATAGAAGAAACACTACACATATGTAGCATGGTCCATTCAAACACAACACATATGTAGCAAGGCCCATACAAGCATAACACATATGTCGAAATGGTTCAAACAAACACTACACCTCTGTAGCATGGTCCATACAAACACAACACATGTGTAACATGGTCCAAGCAAACACTGCACACATGTAGCATGGTACATAGAAACACTACACACATGTAGCATGGTTCAAACAAACGCTAAACATCTGTAGCATGGTCCATACAAACACTACACGTCTATAGCATGCTCTAATCAAACACTACACATATGTAGCATGGTCCGTAGAAACACTACACACATATAGCATGGTCCATACAAACTCAACACATATGTAGCATTATTCAAACAAACACTACACATATGTAGCATGGTCCGTATAAACACTACACATATGTAGCAATGTCCATACAAACGCTACACATCTGTCGCATGTTCAGAACTAATTACGTAGAGAAATAAAACAAACATACACTAGCTTCACTATTTGTCGTGACTGTAATTAGTTTCGTCCTGATTCCCACCAGTGTTTTTTTTTATTTAGATGACTTTGTCGGGTCGGTCGAATACTGCTTCTTCTACGCCGTCTCACGGCGGCACGCTAAGATACTCGGTCGCTTGCGAGGCCCTCCCATTATTATTAGTACTATTACTATTATTATTAGTATTATTACTATTATTATTAGTATTAAATATGTTACAATATGTGTTGTGTATACTATAATAACATGATCTTACCATAGACACAAATGACTTTTCACCACCACGCAACCATGCACCCAGGGCACAGCGAAGGTACGCCCCTAGAGGGTGTGACACGATGGTAGTACAATAATATATTCCGACACACGTAACTTAATCACGAACCAGGCGCCTATACACCCACGTCGCCATGGACTATTAAAAGCACAGTGGGGCATCACTCGCATTCATGACCGTCTTTCATACATTGCAAGAAGAAATGATCGAGTTTTACTATAACTCACCGGCGGATTCACATAAACACGCATGGATTTGAACTTTATCCCATTAAAAGAAATGATTTGCAACACCTGGAGAACGTATCAACAAATCGCATTCGATAAATAAATAACGTTTCTAGTTTTTGCGCCGCAAATTCAAAAAGTATTATGGCGTTTTAAGCTCTTTAATTCATGAAAAAAAAATGAGTTACAATGAAATAAAATCTCATTTTGTTTGTCCGCGGAGGCAGTACTTGCTACGCCGGAGAGTGATTTAAAGTACCACTAGACTGTTATATGCGGCATATAAACCACCCACTAGGAATGGGTGTAGAAGAATACACTGTATGCATTACGAAGGCATTTCTGCTCAATAGTATGAGAGTACGATGACACATTTAGGTAGTATATCATTTGTCACAAGGTAAAGTTTACTGTTTGGCAGATAGGAAGAAATCGGAACGTGGAAACACCTGAGGATGGAGGTAGCGGGGAGGATGAAGGTAGCGGGAAGGTTGAAGGTAGCGGGGAGGATGAAGGTAGCGGGGAGGGTGAAGGTAGAGGGGAGGGTGAAGGTAGAGGGGAGGGTGAAGGTAGCGGGAAGGTTGAAGGTAGCGGGGAGGATGAAGGTAGCGGGAAGGTTGAAGGTAGCGGGGAGGATGAAGGTAGCGGAGAGGGTGAAGGTAGAGGGGAGGGTGAAGGTAGAGGGGAGGATGAAGGTAGAGGGGAGGGTGAAGGTAGCGGGAAGGTTGAAGGTAACGGGGAGGATGAAGGTAGCGGGAAGGTTGAAGGTAGCGGGGAGGATGAAGGTAGCGGGGAGGGTGAAGGTAGAGGGGAGGGTGAAAGTAGAGGGGAGGGTGAAGGTAGCGGGAAGGTTGAAGGTAGCGGGGAGGATGAAGGTAGCGGGAAGGTTGAAGGTACCGGGGAGGATGAAGGTAGCGGTAAGGTGGAAGGTAGCGGGGAGGATGAACGTAGTGGGGTTGATGAAGCTAGTAGAGACGATGAAGGTAGCGGTGAGGATGAAGGGAGTGGGGAGGATGAAGGAAGTGGGAAGACTGAAGATCGTGGGGATGATGAAGGTAGTGGGAAGTATGAAAGTATTGGGGAGGATGAAGGTAGTGGTGAGAATGAAGGTCGTGAAGAGGATGAAGGTAGTGTGAGGATGACGGTAGTGTGGAGGATGGAGGTAGTGTGGATGATGAAGGTAATTGGGAGGCTGAAGATAGTGGGGAAGATGAAGGTAGTGGGTAGGATGAAGGTAGTGGGGAGGTTGAAGGTAGTGTGAGGATAAAGGTAATGGGGAGGCTGAAGATAGTGGGGAAGATAAAGGTAGTGTGTAGGATGAAGATAGTGGGGAAGATGAAGGTAGTGGGGAGGATGAAGGTAGTGTGAGGATGAAGGTAGTGGGGAGGTTGAAGGTAGTGTGAGGTTGAAGGTAATGGGGAGGCTGAAGATAGTGGGGAAGATGAAGGTAGTGGGTAGGATGAAGATAGTGGGGAAGATGAAGGTAGTGGGTAGGATGAAGATAGTGGGGAAGATGAAGGTAGTGGGGAGGATGAAGGTAGTGTGAGGATGAAGGTAGTGGGTAGGATGAAGGTAGTGGATAGGATGAAGGTAGTGTGGAGGATCAAGGTAGTTGGGAACAGGTTGCGATGGGAAGTACACAAACAGAAAATTGTTGATGACAGGTTGAAAAAAAGACTATTAGAAACAAAAGATGGCGGTGGGGGAAGAAGATGAAGACAACAATTACGATGGAGGGACAGTGTTGAGAGAGCTCTCGAAAGAAAAGGCAGATTAGAACAGTCGATAGTGAGAGAGAATCCCTCCCATCCATCCCCTCCCCCGTCCATCCCCTCCCCCGTCCATCCCCTTCCCCGTCCATCCCCTCCCCCGTCCAACCCCTCCCCCGTTCATCCCCTCCCCGTCCATCCCCTCCCCGTCCATCCCCTTCCCCGTCCATCCCCTCCCCGTCCATCCCCTCCCCCGTCCATCCCCTTCACTGTCCATTCCCTTCCCCGTCCAACCCCTCCCCCGTTCATCCCCTCCCCGTCCATCCCCTCCCCGTCCATCCCCTTCCCCGTCCATCCCCTCCCCGTCCATCCCCTCCCCCGTCCATCCCCTTCCCCGTCCATCCCCTCCCCCGTCCAACCCCTCCCCCGTTCATCCCCTCCCCCGTCCATCCCCTCCCCGTCCATCCCCTTCCCCGTCCATCCCCTCTCCGTCCATCCCTCCCCTGTCCATCCCCTTCACCGTCCATTCCCTTCCCTGACCATCCCCTCCCCCGTCCATCCCCTCCCCGTCCATCCCCTCCCCCGTCCATCCCCTCCCCCGTCCATCCCCTCCCCCGTCCATCCCCTTCCCCGTCCATCCCCTCCCCGTCCATCCCCTCCCCCGTCCATCCCCTTCACCGTCCATTCCCTTCCCCGTCCATCCCCTCCCCCGTCCATCCCCTCCCCCGTCCATCCCCTCCCCCGTCTATCCCCTTCCCCGTCCGTCCCCTCCCCCGTCCGTCCCTCCCCCGTCCGTCCCGTCCCCGTCCATCCCCTCCCCGTCCAACCCCTCCCCGTCCATCCCCTCCCCCGTCCATCCCCTCCCCCGTCCAACCCCTCCCCGTCCATCCCCTCCCCTGTCCATCCCCTCCCCGTCCGTCCCCTCCCCCGTCCATCCCCTCCCCGTCCATCCCTTCCCCCGTCCATCCCCTTCACCGTCCATTCCCTCCCTTGTCCATCCCTTCCCCATCCATCCCCTTTAACGTCCGTCCCCTCCCCGTCCGTCCCCTCCCCGTCCATTCCTCCCCGTCCATCCCCTCCCCCGTCTATCCCCTTCCCCGTCCGTCCCCTCCCCCGTCCGTCCCTCCCCCGTCCGTCCCGTCCCCCATCCATTCCCTCCCCCTCCCCCCGAAGTCGCCTCGGGCTGTGTCGAATGACTTGTGTTTTTCAGTCTCATACTACAATGTGTATTGTCAGAGGTTAAACTACTGCAGCTGCTGCTACTGCTGCTGCTGTTGCTGCTGCTGCTGCTGCTGTTGCTGCTGCAGCTGCTGGCGTAAACGTTACCTACATAAGCCAATTATGCGCCTTTGTGCGGGTTGCCAAGCACATGCCTGCAATCAAAGACCACAGTATCAATACTAATCACATCGTAAATTGTTAAGGGGCAGAGTTAATAGCTAAGGAGTCAGATTGGCGATCAGGTAGGAAGACATCTGGATGTGTAAGACGAAGGAGAACATGAATTGGGACAAAGGCAGATACCATTTGCAAGCAGCCTGTATTCCGTTGAATAATATAATGTTAATAACCCGTGTTCGGTGCAATCACTTGGTATCCATAGTCCATGTTCGGTGGAAACATTTTGCGTTCGTTGCAGTGTTTCGTGAAAACATGTTGATGTCCACGGGTATGTTCCTTGAAAGCAATCATTTAATTTCCACGGCCCGTGCTCTGTGGAAACATTTAGTGTTGGCAACCGACAATTAATGCACAGTATTACTGCAAAAAACCACGTTCCGTTGAAAGCCTTTGCTGAGAAGACTATGATTTATGTAGTCAACTTCACACATATATTCTCCAGACGCTTTCCCACCGACACCAATGCGTGTATCATCTGTGACAGAGCGCGCACGAGACATGTTTTAAATATGAGGCGGCGAATTGTCGTTAGTTTCAGATTCAGTAGTCTTTTTTACACCATTTACACCAGATGTCAACATTACGAGCAGACAACGACGATTCGTTGTGTCATGTAAACACACTTAATGGCCAATGAGAGCGGTGTGTACGTAAGCCTTATTAATGAACGTACGTGACAATTACACATTCGATGTTATTCGAGCGTCACAATTCCGTTACATCGCCAGACATGCAATAACGCAAATGTATTAAGGGAACACTGATTTACACAGACGTTCTGGCTCTGATTTACGTCATGTGACGAACATACAAGAATAACAATGGTGGATTATTGCGAGATTGCTGATTTATGCCTACCCAACATCTTCCATATAGGTTAAGTAAAAATTATTTATGTTTGTATTAATGAAAAGGATGTTTGTATAGACACACACACGCACACGCACACACACACGCACACGCACACGCACACGCACACGCACACGCACACGCACACGCACACGCACACGCACACGCACACGCACACGCACACGCACACGCACACGCAGACGCAGACGCACACGCACACGCACACGCACACGCACACGCACACGCACACCTTTAAGCTAGTACCACAAAAATGCAAGTCTAACACGTTCACGTAAAGCGGTATGGTATTTATACAGAACGCATACATCCAATTATTTGAGTCACATCAGAAATACATTACTATATATGTGGTTTATACATGCATATTTATTCCATACAATCTAGGTCAGTTCACAAGCGTATTGTCACGGATTAGGTCGAATCACTAGTTCGTAAGTAAACATGAACATTACGGGATCCGCTCCTTCCACTGCGTGCGTGCGTGCGTGCGTGCGTGCGTGCGTGCGTTCGTGTGTGTGTATATGTGTGGCGTGTGCATTAGGTTAACCCACAAGCAGGCAAGACGAACACATATGTGCTATAATGAAAATGTGACTTTACAGCCAAATTGGGTCAGGTCACGGATTGTGCAATGTTTGTGCAGTGAAATTTACCAAAATTAACCTGGTCGATTCGTTTGCTTAGGCTGTGGACCTAATGGGAACTGACGCTCCCTCTGCTAGATCCCGCTAATGCCAATTGGAGCATACAAAATATGTTGTGAAACATGGAGCACGGCCAGCATTTAATTGGCAGTGTTTCCGGACTGCACCCGATGGCCTGCTGTCACGCAGCGTGACGACAGGACGAGTTCCATGGAAGACTGTGCAGAGAGACTGCGTGGGGAAGTGGATTCGTCAGGCAACAAGACCCCTCAGACGATGAGAGATTGGCATATACACTCCTCTGGATGTGCAGGAAAGTTTTGTGTTCCTATAAATTAAGAAGTCGGTCGTTTAATGTCGTTGCGATTGCGTTGAAGGAGGATGTAGGTAGTTGTGATGGTTGCTTGCAGTGACAGCAGTTATAATGGCGGTGATAATGACGATGGAGCTGACGATCATTGTTGTGGAGGTGATGATAGTGTTGTTGATGGTGTTGACACTGATGATAGTGTTGTTGATGGTGTTGACATTGGTGATAGTGGTGTAGATGGTGTTGATATTGATGATAATGGTGTTCATGGTGTTGATATTGATGGTGCTGACTGTGTTGTTGGCGATAATAATGTTGGAAGTGGGGATGGTGTATGTGATAATTGTGTTGTTGGAATTTGTTACCGCGTTGATGGTGTTGATGTTGATGTTGCAGTTTGAAGTAATGATGGTGTTGTACTATGTGGCGATGGTTGTAACACTCGTGGTGCTATTGATGTGGTGATGACGCGGTGATGATGTGGTGATGATTTGGTGATGATGTGGTGTTGATGTGGTGATGTCGTGGCGTTGATGTGTTGATGACGTGGTGTTGATTTGGTGCTGATGTGGACATGATGCTGATGTCGATAATAGAGATGGAATTAACGGTTGATTCATTATGTTAATAGGCAGCCTTCACTAAACATATGTTGGATCTTGGCCTGCTACGTATATTGAAACCGCAGTAATAATAGTCGCCTGTTCGCTGAACATAAATAATTTTAACCACGGACCGGCTCGCTACGTCTCACACACACTACCGAATCATCCGGTGAGCGCACATGTCGTGTAGTTTAAGTAAGAGAGACGCGGCTTGCAACTTTTTGCACCATCTTTTCAGGCAACTGATGGTCGGCACAAACGACAATATTACAATTGACAGAAACCGCCGTAGGTAAAAAAACAACAATGCGCGTCTACACCGAACATAAACGTCCACCAGTACTTGGATATAATTATACAGGTCCGCATGCACTTGGAAGCGAACAATCAACATACTATTTTGTATGTCTGTATATTATACACGCACGTACGAACCCGCACGCACGCACGGACGTGCACAGACACGTAGATGTCGACTCGCACGTCATGTTTACGTTACCAGATACGCGTTCACGTGCTCTCTCGTGCACGCACGCACGTTCGCACGCGGACCGCACGCACGTACGCACGCAATCTTTCCCCAGTTGTGTGTATTGATTTAATAGTAAAATCTCTCTCCTCGATTGATTTAGTCCTTCAGGAATCAGGTTTGTTTATGTTCACGTAAACAGTGCGTCAACAGGTTCAGTTTTGCGCAGTCGGTGTGTACTTTTATTAAAATCGCCAAAAGAATTTAACTTGCGAAAGTCTGAATAGCTTTATGTTATAGTATGCAAAGCTTTATGTTTAATAATATTTGCTATCCAAGCCAAAGGCCCAGATGGCAAGTGGACAAGGAAGCCTTTGGCATATCGAGAGTCCAATGATGTTCATCTATGCGGAACCCGTAATCCTGAGATATCTGTCAACATATTCACGCTGTTAGCAATTACACAATCCGTTGACAATTTGTTACATTCATTTATTGTCCTTTGTGAGAACGAGTGCTTCTTCTACACTGATCCTTTACTAGTTTTACCGCATGTCCTCTAGTTCTACTATCTTTCTTGAGTGAACAAAAACATATTTGTATCAATATTTTCATATCCATTCAATATCTTAACAACTTCAATCAGATCTGTCCTGTATGTTGGCATTTACATTTCACAAAATTGAATAACATCTGCCGTTTTTCAGACCATTTAACTAATTTGTCTAGACCGTTTTGTAAATGTTGTTTATTACCCAAAACTGATTTCCAGTTTGAAACCTCCCCATCAACTAAACATCTTCTGTCAGTCAGCCATTGTTCTATCCAGTTAATTATGCTTTTAATTTAAGTAGTAATCTTAGATGTGACACTTTGTCAAAAGCTTTCTGAAAATCTAAATATATAATATCTACTGGTGATCCTTTGTCTATCCACTTAGTGATTTAGGAGGTATTTAAGTGCAATGATGTCAACTCGTCTTGCTGAACGTATTTATTTAACAGTTCTCGGAAATAGCGGCGAAGTTCGATTTATCGTTGAAATCGAGAGTGTCGAGTCTAGTGTGTTCACAGGCCTTAAATCACGCGTCAACGAGTATAGGAGTGGACGGAGGGACGCGCGCTTGAATGTTAACCGATACTTATTGGGACATGCCCTTTACGGTCGACGTCAGCCGAAGTGTGGCTGTTAACTAGGGCGCATGGAAGGGTGGGAACGCATAGTGCGTAAGGGTTGTTTACGAAACTTTCAGCTGGATGTGCGCATGCGCGAGTATGTAGTTCGACATTTAACAACCTGCGTAAAATACTCCGATTTTGCATAAATATGGTACAATTAACTGTGTTCTGAAAACACTACGTTGTAGATGACGGTCTTCTGGCTCAACCGACAGAACCATTGTCGTGAAAACCCGCAAGAAGCGATAAAAACAGACAATTAATAAACGCTGTTTGGCTCACGTTTCCCTGCGTTTCTACATAAACAAACTAGCCCCATAATTTAAACAAAGGTTCATTGACACTGACATTTCCGGCGCGGAACTTGATAACCGTCTACCTCCAAGTATTGTAGCACATACATACTGATATACTGACGCGCATATAAAACTTTGTACTAACAGGCTATTTCACACATGGCTTCTTAAAAACCTAGTCGCCCTGGGTGAAAAATCCTTGCTAGTTTGCAATGACTTAGTCTAGGTTTTGTCTGGCCCTTGGGCTTGGTAATTCTGAACTCATTGGGAGTTCACCTGCACTTGGATTGTATTTGTAGGTACTAGGCAATTACTAGTAAAATATAATAGAACGCATTTTTGTTATAATCTAGTGCAGAAATATCACCAGAGGGAGGACGGAATGGGGGACAGTCGCAGGAGAAAATGGTAAATAAATGTGGGTCATGCAAAAAACAAGTGACAACAACTGAGAGGGGACTGAAGTGACAACAACTGAGAGGGGACTGAAGTGACAACAACTGAGAGGGGACTGAAGTGACAACAACTGAGAGGGGACTGAAGTGACAACAACTGAGAGGGGACTGAAGTGCGAATACTGCGGGACATGCTTCCATATAGGTTGAAAATATAACAAGTGATGCAGACGATTTCATAGATAATCATGGAGAAGAGTTAGACTGGTTCTGTAAAGCTTGTAAGTCGAAAGCCGTTGGGGTGCTTAAGGGGGTACAGGGGTTGAAGGACCAACGAGATAACTTAAGGGAGTACAGGGGTTGAAGGACCAACGAGATAACTTAGGGGTACAGGGGTTGAAGGACCAACGAGATAACTTAAGGGGGTACAGGGGTTGAAGGACCAACGCGATAACTTAAGGGGGTACAGGGGTGAAGGACCAACGAGATAACTTAAGGGGGTACAGGGGTTGAAGGACCAACGAGATAACTTAAGGGAGTACAGGGGTTGAAGGACCAACGAGATAACTTAGGGGTACAGGGGTTGAAGGACCAACGAGATAACTTAAGGGGGTACAGGGGTTGAAGGACCAACGCGATAACTTAAGGGGGTACAGGGGTGAAGGACCAACGAGATAACTTAAGGGGGTACAGGGGTTGAAGGACCAACGAGATAACTTAGACACTAAGGTAGACGAACTGACAACTAAGGTAGACGAACTGACCACTAAGGTAGACGAACTGACAACTAAGGTAGACGAACTGACCACTAAGGTAGACGAACTGACCACTAAGGTAGACGAACTGACCACTAAGGTAGACGAACAGACAACTAAGGTAGACGAACTGACCACTAAGGTAGACGAACTGACCACTAAGGTAGACGAACTGACAACTAAGGTAGACGAACTGACAACTAAGGTAGACGAACTGACAACTAAGGTAGAGGAAATAGCTGAAGTCAATGGTACACATAAAGAAGAGCACAAATGTACCCAACAGAAATCTTGACGAAATAGACAGTGATGAGGTTGGTGAGTGATGAGTAGTTGGAAAGATGGTGAAGAACTTGTGGAGTATTTGGTGTATAATGTTTTGGAACAGAAAGAGGTAGAATTAGTTTCAGTAACTAGAGTTCCGGAAATGAAAACGGAGGATAGGAACAGATTGATGTGTGTAACCCTGGGAAACCGTAGCATGAAAATGAAAGTGCTAAGAGAAGCAGCGAACCCGAGAAGTAAGGATGAATGGGAACACGAGTTCATCAGTGCTAAGAGTAGCAGCGAACCTGAGAAGTAAGGATGAATGGGAACATGAGTTCATCAGTGCTAAGAGTGGCAGCGAACCTGAGAAGTAAGGATGAATGGGAACACGAGTTCATCAATGCTAAGAGTAGCAGCGAACCTGAGAAGTAAGGATGAATGGGAACATGAGTTCATCAGTGCTAAGAGTGGCAGCGAACCTGAGAAGTAAGGATGAATGGGAACATGAGTTCATCAGTGCTAAGAGTAGCAGCGAACCTGAGAAGTAAGGATGAATGGGAACATGAGTTCATCAGTGCTAAGAGTAGCAGCGAACCTGAGAAGTAAGGATGAATGGGAACATGAGTTCATCAGTGCTAAGAGTAGCAGCGAACCTGAGAAGTAAGGATGAATGGGAACATGAGTTCATCAGTGCTAAGAGTAGCAGCGAACCTGATAAGTAAGGATGAATGGGAACATGAGTTCATCAGTGCTAAGATAAGAGTAGCAGCGAACCCGAGAAGTAAGGATGAATGGGAACATGAGTTCATCAGTGCTAAGAGTAGCAGCGAACCCGAGAAGTAAGGATGAATGGGAACATGAGTTCATCAGTGCTAAGAGTAGCAGCGAACCCGAGAAGTAAGGATGAATGGGAACATGAGTTCATCAGTGCTAAGAGTAGCAGCGAACCCGAGAAGTAAGGATGAATGGGAACATGAGTTCATCAGTGCTGATGAGACGAAAAGGGAGTGAGAGAAACAGTATCAACTCAGAAACGAACTAAGGGAAAGGAGGGAGAATGGTTTCTTCCAACGAAGCCGCATTGTAGAGTCAGACGAGAACAATATGCAAGGCACCCACTTGAAACAAGGCACCCAGGCGAAACAAGGCACCCACGTGAAACAAGGCACCCAGGCGAAACAAGGAATGGACAAGTCAGAAGTGTGTCCCCCACAGGAAGAACTGTCAAGAAATTACCTCCCAGGAGGGGCAGCCAATCAGCATCAGCAGCATGCAAAATGGGCAGCCAGTCGGAAATGACACCTCCCCGAAGGGGAAGTCAGTAAACAATTGCACCCACCCGGAGGGGCAGCCAGTCGACAAAGTCATCAAGGAAGTAAGGAGACATGTGAGAACCAGCAGTAATATGTACATATACACTAACAGAAATAATCAGCACAAAAAGGTTTAACAAGAAGATTTAACAAGATTTGCCATCCAAGCCAAAGGCCCAGATGGCAAGTGGACAAGGAAGCCATTGGCTTATCGAGAGTCCAACAATGTTCACCTACTTATAACCCGCCCTCCTGATATATGTGTCAACCTTGTTTTTAAACATATTCACGCTGCTAGCAGTTACACAATCTGTAGACAGTTTGTTCCATTCATTTACTGTCCTCTGTGAGAACGAGTGCTTCCTGATGTCCAATCTACATTGATCCTTTACTAATTTTACCTCATGTCCTCTAGTTCTGCTATCCTTCTTGAGTGAGAAAAACATATTTCTATCAATATTTTCATACCCATTCAATATCTTAAAAACTTCAATCTGATCTCCTCTTAACCTCCTTGTCTCTAGAGTTGTTAAACCACATTCTTTCAGGCGTTCTTCATAACTAAGGTCTCTAAGTTCTGGAATCATTTTAGTTGCTCTCCTTTGTATGCGTTCAAGCGTATCTATATCCTTCTTACGATATGGTCTCCATGCTTGTATACAGTATTCTAAATGAGGTCTAACTATTGCTTTATAAAGAGGTATAATTAACTTTTTTCCCTTGTATATTATGTTTCTTCTAATCAATCCAAGAATTTGATTACCCTTTGAAGCTGCAATACCACACTGCTCTGAAACTTTCATATCAGCGCTTATTGTAACTCCTAAGTCCTTTTCTTTTACAGTAGTACCAAGAACAGTAGCTCCCATTTTATAGTTTACATTCAAGTTCCCATGTCCTGTATGTAGGCATTTACATTTCCCAAAATTGAACATCATCTGCCATTTCTCAGACCATTTCACTAATCTGTCTAGATCGTTTTGTAAATGTTGTTTATCACAATCAGTATTAACCTTTCTAAACAGTTTTGTGTCGTCCGCAAATTTCAGTACGTTACTTGTTATACTCTCGTCCAAGTCATTGATATAAATTAAGAATAATATAGGTCCTAATACTGATCCTTGAGGTACCCCACTCAAAACCGATTTCCAATTTGAAACTTCGCCATCTACTACAACTCGTTGTCTTCTGTCAGTCAGCCATTGTTCTATCCAGTCAGTTATGCTATCCCCGATACCATGGGCTTTTAATTTAAGTAGCAATCTTTGATGTGGCACTTTGTCAAAAGCTTTCTGAAAATCTAAGTAGATAATATCTACTGGCGATCCCTCGTCTATCCACTTAGTGATTTCTTCCAAAAACATAAGACATTTGTTAAGCATGACCTCGCTTTAAGGAATCCATGTTGAGATGAATTTAATAATTTATGCTTAACGAGGAAGTCCACCATATGGTCTTTAATTAACCTTTCTAATAATTTACAAATCACTGACGTTAAACTCACTGGTCTGTAATTCTCTGACTTATTTCTCGAACCCTTTTTAAATAATGGTATGATGTTTGCTTCTTTCCATTCAAACGGAACAACTCCCTCTTTTAATGACAAGTTGAATACTCTTGCAAGTGGTATACTGATTTGATCTACTGTTTCCATTAGTAATTTTGGAGGAATCCCATCCACTCCCGGTGATTTGTTATCCTTCATTGCCTTTATTTTCCTAGCTACCAATTCTGGAGTTACAACTAACGGTCCTAAATAGTCAGATTTAGCCCCCTGAAATTTAGCATCAGCAACTGGTAATGAACTAATATCTTCTTTTGTAAACACTGAACTGAAGTAACCATTTAGGTCTTCCGCCATTAAAAACCCCTGTGATATTATATTTCCAGCACTGTCTTCTAGAGGCCCAACCTTGTCTTGTACGTTTTGTTTACTCCTGACATATGCATAAAAACTCTTGCTGTCAGTTTTTATGTTACATGCCAGTTTTTGCTCATAGCTTCTTTTAGATTGTCTGATTTCAGTTGTAGCTGCATTAAGTGCCTCTTTGTATTTTGCATAGTCTTCTTCCTTTCTGGTACGCCTATAAACCCTCCACATAGTTTGTTTTAGCATTATTTTTCTAATTGCCTCTTTTGACACTTGTTTCTTTCTACACCGTTTTCCTTGTTTTCGGAAGGGAACAAATTTATCAATGATACTCTCAATTTCATATTTTAGAATATTCCAACATTCAATTGCAGTCTTATTCATCAGCATGTTATTCCAATCTAGCTGTGCTAAGTATTTTCTCATATCTTTGTAGTTACCTTTGTGGAAGTTTCTCTTGTACGTTTTCTTATTTTTACTTTCTGATTTTACATTGATGTCAAAATGTATTTGATTATGGTCACTATTACCCAATGGTTCAAATATTTTTACATTGTCCACTAATTCTTTTGTGATGACAAAACTATATCTAATACATTTTCTCCCCTGGTTGGTTCTAGTACGTGCTGAGTAAGAAAGCTATCCTGGATTAAACATAGAAATTGTTGATCCTCAATCCCTGTGCTCTCTAGAGAATTCCATTGTATGTGTCCATGGTTAAAATCTCCCATTATGATACATTCCCCTTTACTAACTTCCTTTATAGCGTTTTTTATTTTTGTGTTGTCCTCTTCGTTTATGTTTGGACTTCGGTAAACTAATCCAACAGTTAATTTTGAATTTCCTGAAACAATTTTGCACCAAACAGCTTCATCGCAATCTGCTTCCTTTCTAGTTTTTATTTCATAAGCCTGAATAGATTCTTTAACATATAAAATAACTCCCCCGCCCCTTCTTCCTATTCGATCTTTCCTAAACATTACGTATCCTGTCAGTCCTAATTCAGCATCTGTTATATCTATGTTGGCCCATGATTCAGTTATACCAATTATGTGAGGGTCAATATCTTCTACCATAATGTTTAATTCGTTTTTCTTATTTACTATGCTCCTTGCATTTAAACATACGCATCTATAACCTTTTTCAGAGATGTTTTTCGGATGATTTGATATTGGTTTATCTGTGCTAGTGGTCTCTTGTTCTGCTTGAGACACCTCTAGGTAACCCCCTGCACTTCTAGTTTAAAGAATGTTTACTTCCAAAAATATTTGTCATTGTACCCAAGTCGCTATCTACTGCTGCTGAAAGTTTGTCCGCGAATACTGCCGCCCCCTTTCCACTTAAATGAAGCCCATCCTTCATGTACATATCACCCTCCCAACAAAACTTTCCCATAAATCCACAAATCCAACTTCCTCTTCCCTACACAGCCTCTGGACTAACATGTTAATTGCCATCCCCGACAATTTCGATATTTATGACCCTCCTGCCCATCACAGGTAAAATCCCTGACAGTATTACCTGCTCAACCCGCGTCTGTTTTAGTGTTCTGACCAACTGCCTATATTTCCTAACTATGGCAGTTGTACCCTCCCTCTCTACGTTATTTGTCCCTACATGTACTAAAACAGATCCACCCTTACCCGAGCCTACGATGTTTTTTACCCTCTCAGTTATCGCCTCTATTTTGGCTCCAGGCAAGCAGACCACCACATCATCTCCCTTGTTTAAGACTCTGTCGGTCTTCCTAACTATCGAATCCCCCACAAACACCCTCGCCTCTTCCTCACCCCCTCTATCACTGCTGCAGAATAACTCTTCCTTTCGATCCCCTCTATCGCATTCTGTCCTGACCCCTTCCCTTCCGTCTCACCCACTCCCTTCTCCTTCCCTCCTGTCTCCCCTACTCCCCTCTCCTTCACTCCGGTTGTTTTCCCTCCCGTCTCCCCCACTCCCTTCTCCTTCCCTCCTGTCTCCGCTACTCCCCTCTCCTTCACCCCGGTTGTCTTCCCTCCCGTCTCCCCCACTCCCTTCTCCTTCCCTCCTGTCTCCCTACTCCCCTCTCCTTCACCCCGGTTGTCTTCCCTCCCGTTCCTTTCCTTCCCGTCTCCTTACGTCCTGTCTCCCTATGACCTGTCACCTTCCCTCCTCTCAGCTTCCTCCCAGGCTGAGGTGAGCTCTCCCTAGCATCTCTTGTGTCTTTCCCCACTTTATCGTCTACTGTTCCCTCACCGGAACTACTGGCACAACTCCCCTGTTCCTTTCCCACCATTGCCACAACGAGCAGTCTCAGCTTTTCCAACTCCACCTCTATTACCTTCATCCTTGCGCATCCCCTACACTCAAAATTAAAACTATCTGCCTGGACCTCAGCCCAGGACTTTTCGCACCCAGACTTGACGAAATCTACCCAGTTACTACAACTGCCACAAATTACGTGCCTTGTGGCCTTTAACTGTCGTTTGCACGGGGCCATCATACAATTTAGTTTTAATTAGTTTGCTACGTTAGCCTTGAATAAGGCTGTTTTTGTGATCAAATGAACACTTTAGGCTAAAAATCCTGCCACCTAGCGAATACGGAGAACACTGTGTAGCAAAACAACGAAGTGAGTGTGTACTAATTTACGCTAAAGTCCTGCTGTTAATTCCTTTTTACCGAAAACGTTGACTACCACTATGTCAGATATTACCTTATGTATGTAATTTAAGTAAATAAATCACTTTATCTTATATATATATATTTGCTAATGTAAACGATAGCTCGATGCACGGGTTGAATGACTTGTAAACAAACTCCCTTTTATCACTCGTTGAGTTTGAATCCGGGAAAAAAATACTACCTCTGTTAACAACAACGGTTTCTTAATATATGTCTACAAGAAGTTGGTGAACAATATATGTATAATACTAATACTTATTCTAACCAATATTCACTGTTACTGACTATTCACTGTTATCTAATTTTTCGAATTGTAAACACCCGTATTAACGCTCGCTGAATTCCCTGACAGAATCCGAAACTAACTTACTCTAAAATACTCCCTCTGACTAATAATTAACAAAACCTGTTTCCTAATATATGTCTACAATACGTTTGTGTATAATATATATGCAATAGTAATACTTATTCTATTTGATATTCCACGTATTTCTGTAAATGATCTACACCAAATTCAAGTCGCTGCACCAAGTCCAAGTAGCCGGAAGTTGATGTTGGGGGAATAAAGACGAAAATGGAGCTCATGTCATATTAATGTAAACTCAAGGTCATATCTGTGAATGCCAGAAGCCTCCTAAACAAGCTGGCTGAGATGCAGTGTGTTGCAACCCAAGAAAATTCCACACTTGTGTAAGAGAAACGTGGGCACACACTGATATATCTGACGCAGAGTTTAAGCTCGAGGGATACAGTGTGATTCTGCCTTATGCATGTACGAAACAACACAAACTATGTCCAATGTGAGGAGCTTACATCTGCGCATAGCACTGAATCAATACACATATCATATGATGTCACATAACTACGACCACAGGGTTCCTACTTGTTGGGGTAAGCTACCACAACACGTTTGCTGATCTTGAGAGTGAACTAACACATCATGCACTATTACGCACATCATGTACATCGTGCGACAGTGTTGTAATAGTTGGACACCTCAACCATAGAACGATTGACTGGACTCGGATGCAGGCGGGAACCGAGGGGATACGATTGATGGAGCTCACCCAAGACCTCTTTCTAACCCAGCATGTACACAATGCTACCAGGAGTGAGAATACACTGGATCTTGCTTTATCCTCGGAACCAAATATGATTGACCAAATTAGTGTAAGAGAACCTTTCAGTGATCACAACATTGTGACATGCGACATTATAGTGCCTGTACAGGGATAGAGACGTACTGTGACTTTAAGAGGGGAAACTACGGGGGAATTAAAACATTCTTAGGGGACTACGACTGGAAGCAGGCATTCCAGGATACTGACGGTCATACGAAATTTTACATTTTCTTGGCTGTAGTTAACTCTGCAGTGCAGCGTTTGTCTGTTATTATCACATTCAGGCATGGCGCCCATTCAAACAAAAAGTTATAAACTTATTAGAAAACGTGCAACGTAGAGCGACCAGGATGATACCGGATTTAAGACATTTTGAATCCAAAAAAAGGTGAAGAGCGCTAAATATCACTACTCTTGAGACTTGGCGGCTACGAGCTGACTTACTGGAAGTTTTTAAAATATTCAACGGGTTAGAGAGTATACTCCTGCCGATTACTTTGTCATAGAAAGTGACTAGTCCACAACGAGAGGGCGCCCTTTCAAAATTACCCACAAGATTAGATATACGCATTTTTCTACCTTGTATTTATGCCAAGGGATGGAAAAGATCGCATACAAGGTGTATGCCTGTGGCTTTCGGGTTTTTCTACCCGACGTTTATGCCAAGGGAGACAAAAGAGATCGTATGCAGGAGGTAAATGTGACATGTCGTGGACACGCTAACCTTAATCTGAAAAAAGGATGTGCGTTGCATTGGCAGCTGTGTAAATACACCCTACCAGCGGCTGTGGAGCTGAAAGCCACAATCGAGAAGCCAGCGGCTCGAATCTTCCTGCAGCCAGGTCAATTCCTTGCGTGCCAATAGTCACATTTAACTTAGTTGTATGAATGAATGTAACGCCGTAGACAGTCACGGAATTTTACCCGAACTGCTAGCTTTCGCAGAATTGGTGTTTGAATGGACATGTCTGCCGGTGATGATGAAGTGTAAAAGTTGCTGTCCTGTGGCCCTATGCAAAAACGAACTGTCACCTTTATGTATGCGTGATGCATCGGAAACAAATACCGTGCGTGCTGCGTGAAACGTTGCGCGGCTATTTTAAGACAGATCTTTTCACTACATTGAGCGTTGTGTCGCGGACAAGCACCAAGCATTCCTTTTCTGGAATGTACTACGATATTGCAACACTGAATGTATTGGCTTGTATCACATCTCGGTTGGTTAAAAATAGTATACATACAAGACGTGTTATTATCGTGATGTTTCATATATTGACACTTAAAACAATACACGATTTGATGATGAAAAATGAATAATAATAATCAGGTTTTACGACACATATAGAGATCGTTTTATGGCAAAAAATTCATCACAACAAATGTTCGCATTAAAGGTGACGAATGAAGTTATACTCGATTGATTTCGTTTTCTGTAAAATTCGTGTTTTATACAATTTCTAGTGGAAAGTATATTATCATAGCAATACATATTAATACATGAGACACAACAATGTTAACTTATATGTTCTTTGAGTGCGAATAATTACGTGAGTTGGGACATTTTAAAAATACGAAACCCCCAACAAGCTCCGTACGAGTGCAGCTAGCTCCGTACGGGTACAACTAGCTCCGTACGGGTACGACTAGCTCCGTACGGATACAAATAGCTCCGTACGGGTACAACTAGCTCCGTACGTGTACACCTAGCTCCGTACGTGTATAACTAGCTCCGTACGGACACAACTAGCTCCGTATGGGTACAACTAGCTCCGTACGTGTACAACCAGCTCCCTACGTGTACAACTAGCTCCGTACGGGTACAACTAGCTCCGTACGGGTACAACTAGCTCCGTACATGTACAACTAGCCCCGTACGTGTACAACCAGCTCCGTACGTGTACAACTAGCTCCGTACGGGTACAACTAGATCCGTACGGGTACCACTAGCTCCGTACGTGTACAACTAGCTCCGTACGGGTACAACTAGCTCCGTACGGGTACGATTAGCTCCGTACGGGTACAACTAGCTCCGTACGGATACAACTAGCTCCGTACAGATACAACTAGCTCCGTACGGGTACAACTAGCTCCTTACGTGTACAACTAGCTCCGTACGTGTACAACTAGCTCCGTACGGGTACAACTAGCTCCGTAAGGGTACAACTAGCTCCGTACGGGTACAACTAGCTCCGTACGGATACAACTAGCTCCGTACAGATACAACTAGCTCCGTACAGATACAACTAGCTCAGTTGCACATTCCGTTTACATTATCGTCGTTTTACAGTTGTAACTCTGGTTGGGTGGGGTTGTGGGTGGAGGGGTTGTGGGGGGGGGTTGTGGGTGGGGGTCTGATAATTAGCATGTTTTGTACTAATTGGTAATCGACAATTCTGAATAGCCTCAAAATTAACAGAACGCAGACGGACGACATATCGCCGTCCAGATTACTGCAAATAATATCCGTTTATACTATATAACCTTATATAATGATACCATCATATATAATGATACCATCAATGGAAATATATTTCAGTAATCAAATTATTGGGTTGCTTTGGAGAAATTTATCATATAGAGGAAAAGATTCAAGTATCTGGGAGGCGTATTGGACACAAATGTAGGAACAGGTAATGACGTAAAGGACTAGGGGAGGGGAAACAAAGGCAGTTTTCATCGTTCTTAAAATACATATGGAAGTCCAGAGAAATTTACCAACGAAGCTTCGCAGGTTTAAAAGTAAACACTTTGCTGACTCATGGATCAAATACATCGAGTTCTACTCACGATATACTACATAATATGCAACGTATTATGAACGAGAATGTGGGGAGAATTAATTATAAGCATATGGTGGCCAGAACCAATTAGTAATGAAGCGCTACGGGACAAATCGATATCCACTTGAACGTCAAGTTAGAAGGCAGACGTGGAGCTGGCCATACTCTCATGAAGCCAACACAACACATCACGAGGAAGGCGTTCACGTGGAGCCCTCAGGGCAAATGGAACAGGGGGTGCCGAGAAACACTTGGCGTAGTGAAGTGGCGGACGGACGGACGGACGGACGGACGGACGGACGGACGGACGGACGGACGGACGGACGGACGGACGGACGGACGGACGGACGGACGGACGGACGGACGGACGGACGGACGGACGGACGGACAATTGCCAATGAATTCATACTTTCAAGACATGAAATGGTATAATGAGTACAACGCACGAGATATAATCTCCGTCTCACTTTTTACGAGGCGCCTCGCTGAGAGATCTCACCGGTCACGTACGTGCTTCATTCACGCCAATATGGGATTTGCACACACCGGACGAGATGCTGTTTTATGAAACTGTTCGGTATAAGATAATTAACTGAAACTGCTGTTTTTGCCCCGTGTTTATGGTGTTTCGCCATGCGCCGACGCCTCGCGGCACTTTCTATTCGGTGTTCGTTGTGTAAATTTTTTGCGCTATCGATTTATGGAGCCGAGACTTGACCGTCCTCGTCGTTGAATCGACTCCATTTGTTGACACTCTACCAATGCCACTTTTTGTTATTTATTTCGTTTGCCGAGCCCGGCCGTCAGCTGTTGGCCTTCCCATCGCTCGTCGGCTGTTTGTAGAACAGAGCTGTTGTTTTTCCACAGCAATTAATCATCGGGGCCCGTGGCGCCGTTTTTGTGTCAGTGTTGTTGCTTGTCTAGGACCCCAGGGAAGTTGATACTGGTTTAGCTGAATGGGAGTGATGGTGCTGATGACGGTAGTGATGGTGAGGATGATAATGGTGATCATGAACATTGCAATAATAATGACTGCTGCTGCTGCTGCTGCTGTTGTTGTTGATTATGATGATGATGATAATGATGGAGGTTTTGGTGGTGGTGGTGATAATGATGATGGAGGTTTTGGTAGTGGTGGTGGTGATGATGATGATGGAAGTTTTGGTGGAGGTGATGATGATGCAAGTTTTGGTGGATGTGGTGATGATGATGATGATGATAATGATTAAGGTTTTGGTGGTGGTGATGATGATGATGATGGAGGTTTTAGTGGTTGTGGTATTGATGATGATGATGGAGGTTTTGGTGGTGGTGATGATGATGATGATGATGATGATGATGGAGGAGGTTTTAGTGGTTGTGGTGATGATGATGATTATGGAGGTTTTGGTGGTGGTGATGGTGATGATGATGAAGATGGAGGTTTTGGTGATGGTGGTGATGATGACGAAGGTTTTGGATGTGGTTGTGGTGATGATGATGATGATGATTGTCGCGGCGAAGCCAGTTACGAACGCAATAACGACATATTGAATAAATTTAATATTCATTGAAATAACAATACATGTGAATATTTGTTTCAATCACTTTTGTTTATTTATTAATAGCGTATTCGATGGTAGGCCCTTGTTAAGATATTTCCCCCGGCTGCAGCTGCATTTTAACCCTGGTCTAGCGAAAAGTCGGCAGAAGACAATTTGTATTATGGTTGAAACTTGTGTGGTTAAAAAACCGATTAACAAAACGTCTCGTCGGGCCATGTTTACAAACTAAATTAAGTGAGCTACTACCAAACATTATTAAAATATAACAATGATCCAGTGTCCACGAAGAGTACGGCTGCGTTCGAAACAAACGATTATTTCGGTTCTCAACACCCGTACTGGGTTTTTCCACCGGTCTTTTCATTTATGTTTACGTAGGATTTTTGTTCGGTGTGTGTGTACGTTGTGCTCGTGACGTTGTTTGGGTGTGAGCCAAAGCTGTAAAGGTCATGCGGGCATTTGTCTTGTCGTGCGGGCCGGAAACTAATTTTCCGTGTAGTTGATGTTGTTTCTGCTTATCGCGTTTTTCCAACTAAGCAATACTAAGATAATTTATTTGTGTAAAGCTTAATTTACGAACATGTCGTCTGTGACGCTGATATAAATTTAAAGTGCGGAATAAATGCTAAAACATTGAAGAGTTACGTAAGTAAGCATCAAATAACTAATTAACTCGACTAACTGCTATTGCACCATTACACTGTTGAGTAGTCATGTACAATGACATTCCTTTCAGTATAGCCGTTATACAGCCAAATATTGGGGAATTGTTCAAATCATGATAAAAGCATGGACATTTTGTTGGACAATCACTGGACATATGCTTTATTATATGTAGATTCAGAAATGGTTGATACCCAACGTGATAACCAGTGGTAACATAACCAGTGGGAACACAATTAAAATGGCCGCAATTTCCAATATCTGTATTTCTTCATTCAACCAAATATAACTTATTCATACCAATGTCCCATCTCAAAACATCGATGGTGACACGATGCGGGGCCACTGTAATTTATTTTATTTGTAATTTACGTCAAGCGACCACATAAGTTCCTTTGTACTAGCCCAACCCACCCACCCCCCGGAGAATTCGAAGATTTGTTAATGTAAGAACCATCCCCATATAAGAAATCGAAGATGTTCTAGAACATACAGAGTCACAAACTAGTTTACTATATAGACTATTTCGATACACGCACGTTTGAATGGGCTGCACTATTGTAAATACCAACAACCGTTCGTTTCTACGAAAACAAAACATCGCGTCATATTAAATTAAAACTATCCGCGTAGATGCGATAGTTAATCGCGTAGCATTCGCCAGAGGGCACTGTTGTCACCCTCGCGTCAAAGTAGGCGTGCTTGATGTGTTCGAGATAAATCTACCGTGTTGTGCTTGGGCTGGCACTCCGGTAGGTGACAGTTACAGCGTGAGTGTTAGTGGATTGTTTCACCGTAGCAGGAAGCGGGTTCGTGCTTTGACTTGGTCTGTATGTACGCTCGCACCGGCTCGCTTCGGTATTCTCAGCCGTGACTGCGAAGGTAGGTTGCTACCAATAGTTGCTGACAGTAGCTTTGTTGTATTACGACTGGCGCAGGGGCGTTAAGGACATATATGGGCAGTCATTAGTGTCAGACGCATTCAATATACGGTGTTTTCCATGTGTATAGGAAACCCCCTAGGCAGATAGCATATAGATCTGCCATTAAAGTACGTCTCAATCAAATACGGTTGTGCGAAATATAGCGAACGTTTGTGATCAGCAGAGGTAGTGAAAGTTTAAACGTTTTTATATAGACGGCATTGACCTCTGCACTTACTAAGTGGGCAATTATTGGGGGTACTTCTCAAGCTGAATGGGGCCCGTTTCACGGTCGTTGCTTATCGCGTTGTCTAGACTCTCCAGTGACTAAAGGCACAAGGAAAAACGACCTCGCCTGCATACTGTTCCTCTCGCACTGTCGTCGGTGTTTCGTCCCGAATCCAGATTGCTCCCCCTCCGTACCAAGACTGGGACGGGGGTTTCAAAGGTGTTCCTTCTGAAATGTTGTTCCTTACGTTGATATTCCACATAACGAGAGCTCACTGTAATTAACGTATTTTGGAAGAATAATCCTAGCTGCTTGTTACCCTTACTGTTCACAAACGACTGATTGTGAGTGAATCATGACAAACAGCACAGTACATTTATGACTTAACATTTCTATTCATTTCTAGCAGACTGCGTTAGAGACGAACGTAACATCTATTTTTAGAATCAACGCGCTTCACAAAGCTTTTATCTGATCTTAAGTGCGCACGTTTTATGACCAGTGCCGCCAACTTTCTCTCGCCCACACACTATCAGCGGGCAGCCGAACACACCTATCTATGCTGGTCGGTCAGGCTTTGTTACGCGGGTGGTTCGATATGATACGAAATGATCAAAGCAGGCATAATTCAAAGATTACCCACGGTATAGATCGCTCGGTGGAATGTTGATCAGCCGAATTGACCTCATATATCTTCGTTCGAATCTTGTAGCGGCCAAGGATCGCGTCGGACAAAGATATCTCGCCAGGACCGTTGAATCAGGAGATAATGCTTATGATATCGACATTGATGATTACATTGTGACAATATGTTGACAATTATTACAATGTGATAATATGTTGACGATGATTACATTGTGACAATATGTTGACAATGATTACATTGTGACAATATGTTGACAATGATTAAATTGTGACAATATGTTGCTGACGACGTGGACGACGACGCCAACGACGACGAAAACATCTGCAACAATCACTGCTTTGAAATGACAGTAACACTGTAGCACGGTCGCAGTATTTAGTGTAACACATGCGATTTACATTAATCGTCTGAGGTCTATAGTTCTTCCTAGGTGATGTATCTGTATGTGGGCTCGGCCAAAGCTATTCTTCATTTTTTAACCCTCTTCCACTGCGGGCCTGCAGTGGAAGAGGGTTAAACATGTTTTTAACGAGTAGTTAATCCTACTCCTACGGGGCACATAACTTGTACTTGGTTTAGCCTCTTCGTATGTGACATTTCCCTGTGGCTTCGTCTGCCTTTGTATTTCCAGTTTTTGTATTTCAGACACAATGGGCGCTAGGTGGGCGCTACACAATGGGCGCTCGATGGGCGCTACACAATGGGCGCTCGGTGGGCGCTAGACAATGGGCGCTAAATTGGCGCTCGATGGGCGCACAATGGGCGCTCGATGGGCGCTACACAATGCTTCTGCGGCGCGTGCTGGACATTAGATGACAATACCACGTGACCAGCGCACAACTGTATGGTGACCTTTCATGATTGTCGCCTGGGCTAAGAAAGATACGACTGCAACTTGGTATTGGACCAAACAGTCTTTAGTGTTTTGTAAACCTCCTACAGTTGGCGGGAGGGGGGGTCCTGCCATACCCAGGTCTGAGATGTAGGCCTTGAGCGAGCGAAGTCGCCTACTAATGTTAAACAACAAAGTGTGGATATATCACTGGTGTTTCCGTCCAACGATGACGGACGGTTATGGACGACATATACTCCGTTCTTTGGACAATTGAAGAGAGCAACATTCGTCGAGCCGAGGGTTTTTGTAGCGACGCATCTGGCGGGACAAAGTACAACTACGGGTTTTTGGGAGCTAATCCCACAATATCCCCTCTTGGTAACGAGGATGGATCCGCTCAGCTTTTGGCATGTCCTAGGTGGCACTTTTCGCTAGCATGACCGACTTGGCTCTATGACTATATCGTCGCTTTTTCCGAGTTGATATAACTGTCATCTTTAAGCGGTCAGTCGCGCTTTTTATCAATTCATAAATGTGTTTCATGTCTCTTTCTTGCTCTAAATACTACTCTCATATCGCAGCGTTTACCTGCGACCGAATAACTCATACACATGAGTGTGGTAACCGACTATATGAAACATTACTGTTAAAATTAATTGTTGCTAGACTCTATTGTATCTGATTTCCTGTTCTGTTATCGCCGCGCTACAAGATTAATGTCATAGACCGAATTGGCGTGAAACATTAATTTCGTCAGAGTAAGTACTGCTATGAAAATATAGAATATGAAAAATTACTGTTTGGTAGGCTGCAGACTTAATTTGGACAAGGTTGTTCTAAATGTAGAACACTGATGCACGAGCGATGTCTATTAACGGACTTTATTGACAGGATTCGCAGCTTCTACATAGAGAGGACTCGGTAGCGGGGGCGATCACTCATGCCAATGTGTCTTGAAATATGAATCATTCAGTGGCTACAGTTTACATATGGTATTGTTGCTCTCATCTTTATTAATGAAGTCTGTTGTGAGGCTGACATCGATACTGGTCGTCGTCGTTGTATTATTCTTCCCCTTCCGTCACGTCCTATTTCAGTGCCCTCTAAACCACTCATCTTCCAGTCCAACGAAACCTCTCTTCGTTCCACGAGACGAGTCCAATCCACGTTAGTCGACACCTAACAAGATTCCTCCTGAAACTCAGCCCTCAGCTCATGTCAACACATTTAAGAACCTGCATTACTAATATGGCTGCCTCGTTGCAGCCCTAACTAATTTTTTTTTACTTTGATCGTTGACTTTAGTAAACTTCATATTTTACATGTGTATCTGAAATGCTTTTTATCGCATCGCCCTCTCCACTTTCAAGATCTATTTGGTGGTGGATAGCGTTGTGAACATCGTGGTGGATAGCGTGTTGAACATCGTGATGGCTAGCGTGATGAAAATTGTGGTGGATAACGTGATGAACATCGTGGTGGATAGCGTAGTGAACAGCGTTGTGGATAGCGTAGTGAACATCGTGGTGGATAGCGAGGTGAACATCGTGGTGGATAGCGTAGTGAACATCGTGGTGGATAGCGTGGTAACAATCGTGGTGGATAGCGTAGTGAACATCGTGGTGGGTAGCGTGGTAAAAATAGTGGGGGATAGCGTGCTGAACATCGTGGTGGATAGCGTAGTGAACATCGTGGTGGATAGCGAGATGAACATCGTTGTGGATAGCGTAGTGAACATCGTGGTGGATAGCGTGGTAAAAATCGTGGTGGATAGCGTAGTGAACATCGTGGTGGATAGCGAGGTGAACATCTTGGTGGCTAGCGTGATGAACATCGTGGTGGATAGCGTAGTGAACATCGTGGTGGATAGCGTGGTAACAATCGTGGTGGATAGCGTAGTGAATATCGTGGTGGATAGCGTGGTAAAAATAGTGGGGGATAGCGTGATGAACATCGTGGTGGATAGCGTAGTGAACATCGTGGTGGATAGCGAGGTGAACATCGTTGTGGATAGCGTAGTGAACATCGTGGTGGATAGCGTGGTAAAAATAGTGGGGGATAGCGTGATGAACATCGTGGTGGATAGCGTAGTGAACAGCGTGGTGGATAGCGTAATGAACATCGTGGTGGATAGCGTGATAAACATTGTGGTAGATTGCGTAGTGAACATCGTGGTGGCTAGCGTGATGAAAATTGTGGTGGATAACGTGATGAACATCGTGGTGGATAGCGTAATGAACATCGTGGTGGATAGCGTAGTGAACATCGTGGTGGATAGCGTAGTGAACATCGTAGTGGATAGCGTGGTAACAATCGTGGTGGATAACGTAGTGAACATCGTGGTGGATAGCGAGGTGAACATCGTTGTGGATAGCGTAGTGAACATCGTGGTGGATAGCGTGGTAAAAATAGTAGGGGATAGCGTGATGAACATCGTGGTGGATAGCGTAGTGAACATCGTGGTGGATAGCGTAGTGAACATCGTGGTGGATAGCGTGGTAAAAATCGTGGTGGATAGCGTAGTGAACATCGTGGTGGATAGCGAGGTGAACATCGTGGTGGATAGCGAGGTGAACATCGTGGTGGATAGCGTGATGAACATCGTTGTGGATAGCGAGGTGAACATCGTGGTGGATAGCGTGGTAAAAATCGTGGTGGATAGCGTGATGAACATCGTGGTGGATAGCGTAGTGAACATCGCGGTGGATAGTGTGGTAAAAATCGTGGTGGATAGCGTAGTGAACATTGTGGTGGACAGCGAGGTGAACATTGTGGTGGATAGCGTGATGAACAAGGTTGTGGATAGCGTAGTGAACATCGTGGTGGATAGCGAGGTGAACATCGTGGTGCACAGCGTAGTGGAGTCTTAGTAGCCATGTCAAGTCAGTTTGATATGTTTATAGGAACGTCTGCATTTATTTTGCATTTGTGGTGGTATTTCTGATTTAATATATTTTAATTTAATGTTTGAATAAATTGATGAGTAAATAAATATGGAGACATCTTTTAATTCATTCATTCGTTCTTTCGTCCGTATGTTCGTTCGTTCTTTCGTTCGTTCGTTCTTTCGTTCGTTCGTTCGTTCCTTCCTTCCTTCCTTCCTTCATCCCGCCCTCGCATCCTTCTTTCTTTTCTTCCTTCCTTGTTCCTTCTTTCCTATGATCGCATCCTACACACGTCGCTGTGGTCCATGCGTGGGTTTGGTTTGTTCTACTGACTTCCAAACATTCCAATCCACACCACGCTACACTGCAATCCACACCACGCTACACTGC
This sequence comes from Lamellibrachia satsuma, assembly GCA_033239005.1. Classification (NCBI taxonomy): domain Eukaryota; kingdom Metazoa; phylum Annelida; class Polychaeta; order Sabellida; family Siboglinidae; genus Lamellibrachia; species Lamellibrachia satsuma. The sequence goes on along the minus strand of BSQZ01000014.1, from coordinate 2,235,870 downwards.
AATCCACACCACGTCACACTGCAATCCACACCACGCTACACTGCAATCCACACCACGCTACACTGCATTTCACACCATGCTACAATGCAATCCATACCACGCTACACTGCAATCCACACCACGCTACACTGCATTCCACACCACGCTACAATGCAATCCACACCACGCTACACTGCAATCCACACCATGCTATCAAGTTTTACACTGGTTTTTCGACTCGCATTTTCGCCAATGATCCCGGCTGGTTTCTGAATGAATATCTACAAACAGCCACTTAAAAATATGTTCTTCGTTTTGGCGACTTTCCGCAGCTGTTCCGCCAGTGTTCGTGTTGACAGCAGTACTCGTTCCACTCTGTCGGCGGGTCAAGTTATCAGCGACTGTCAAACTATGTCCTTCAGCCGAACGCATCAACGATTAGACAAGGTTGACGGTTTTTACACTGTCATGCCTCTACACTCATCCATCATGTAGATGGGTGTATACAAATGTCACAGTTTTCAGGCACCACCCTGCGATGGCATTTTCCCCCATCTGTTTATGTGAGATTTTTTTAGAAGATGCTTGTCTCTTCGAGTCTTGAAGTTGGCGACGTGACTTTCGTGTTTGCCGCCGCTTCGAAGAACACTCTGTAGACACAACATGTCTCAGGTAGATGGCGACGTGACGTTGGTGTCTGTCACGGCTACGAAGGACGCTCTCCCACTACGTGTCTCAGGTAGATAACGACACGACTTTGGTGTCTCAACATGTCTCAGGTAGATAACTACACGACTGTGGTGTCTCAACATGTCTCAGGTAGATAACGACACGACTTTGGTGTCTCAACATGTCTCAGGTAGATAACTACACGACTGTGGTGTCTCAACATGTCTCAGGTAGATAACGACACGACTTTGGTGTCTCAACATGTCTCAGGTAGATAACGACACGACTGTGGTGTCTCAACATGTCTCAGGTATATAACGACACGACTGTGGTGTCTCAACATGTCTCAGGTAGATAACGACACGACTTTGGTGTCTCAACATGTCTCAGGAGTTGAGATTGCTATTTCACACCTCCATAGTATGACAATGCCTGTTCTTGATATAGCGTTTGCTAAGTAAATGATTACAAATCAAAACGTTTCACGCTGAACTAATTGTAGAAAAAGTGTAGACAAAGTGTCTCAAAGGGGGTACCGTTTTATATAAAGGCTGGTGGTGACGGCGAAATTGTGTGGTTTTGGTTTTTCCCGTTCTATTAAAACATCTTTGCCTACTGACCTTGGCGACGTGGCTTCGGCGTCTGCCATCACTCACTATGAAGGACGCTGTCGCACAATGTCGGCATTACATTTCTTTTGATTTACTGTCTTTTGACGGGTTATATGGAATATCCGCGGTCGTCTTCTCGCTTATCGTACTCGCACGACCTAATACCAAGGTGAACAGACCTAATACTAAGGTGAACAGACCTAATACCAAGGTGAACAGACCTAATACCAAGGTGAACAGACCTAATACTAAGGTGAACAGACCTAATACCAAGGTGAACAGACCTAATACCAAGGTGAACAGACGTAATACCAAGGTGAACAGACCTAATACCAAGGTGAACAGACCTAATACTAAGGTGAAGAGACCTAATACTAAGGTGAACAGACCTAATACCAAGGTGAACAGACCTAATACCAAGGTGAACAGGCCATGTTTCTCCGATCGACTCGGGTTTATGTTGCTCTTAGTCTACTCTCGTCTAGGATGTTTACAGTTGGAAGTTCAGCATATCTTCGAAAAAACGAAGGTAGGAGAGAAGACAGGGTTTGTTTGTGTGGACTCATGAACTGTACGTCGGTTCCAACACCGATTTGCTTAACGTACTGCAGGCGATATTACATTCTTTAGTTTTAGTAATTCTAGAGAAGTGATTGTGATGAAGATGATGATGATGATGGAGACGATGATTTTGACGACGACGACTATGTTGCTTGGGTGATGGTTATGGCAATTATGATGATTATGATGACGACAACTGTGATAACATAAGAAAAACACTTAGTGTAATATTATGTAAACAGAAGAGATCACTTCATGATAATCGCAATTGCGGTTTAGTATCGTCAGTGTTGAAGCCTAGACATACATAACAAAATGTGACATAGATGACTTTTCTTACCTAGAGTGTCAATATTTACGGTGTCCGTGCAAAAAACGTGGTCCCCATTTATACAAGGCTGAGTGCACACAGTGACGTCAAAACAACTCGAACACCTGTGAACTAAGACCACAGCTGCACACAACTAATGCATGGGTATGAGTAATATCACGTTGTTTATTTGTTGTAATCGATTATGATGCCATCGTGAAACAAGATAAGTTTACATCTTATTGATTACGCGCAAAAGATATATTTAACAAAGATATGAAATATGATTACGAAGTACTAGGAAGGATCTCAATCTAGATTCAACATGTCATACTTAAAAAAAACTAATGTGGTGGATAAAAAGACAGTTTTAAGATATGATGCACTATCCAGATATATATATATATATCACATTAGAGATAATTTAGCTATGAAACCATAAATTGTGACATAATGGTACTGGCAAAGCCGTACGCTACTTGACTGTTGTATGTATTAGTCTAGACAGTTATACTCAAGTTAACTATGTACCTATACAGTTACCATACTAGATTTATGGCTGTTTATGTATATTTGACAAAATTGCGACAACGCCCTAACGTCATCTTTCACAAAATAGCACACTACACGATAAAACATGACAACAGAAAGGGTCATCCAGGCTGGGTTTAACAGGTTATTGATTAACTCTGGCATGGAAGACAACTTGTAACATTTACGTACCCCTGGTGCGATTCTTTTCAGATTATTCTTCTAGACTGATGCCAATACTACCATTTGAACAGTCATTGTTTCTACACAATAGGTGTCTATGGGAAACTCGTGTTTTGAATAGCTTTACCTTTCTGGGGCGCGGTGGCGCAGCGGTAGGAACATCGGACTATCAATCGAGAGAGAACCCTGGTTCGAATCCTTTTGCTGCCGGTTTGAAGCTTTGGCAATTTCGTTCATCCCACGTTGCCACAGTTCATTCAGCTGATTAACTGAGTATGTGAACGAATAGTCTTCGCGCAGTAATTGCAGCGTGGCTGAATGCTTCCCATAGAAGCTAGTTGGTGTTGGACCGGACAGGTCTGCCAGGGGGTGAAGTGTGAAGCGCATTGGTCAGTCGCAAGGACTGGACACAGCGTCTTATAAGAACGTATCTCTATCCCCTGGCGGACGATGTGGAATGATGTTAGCAGCTGTTCGCATAACGTCGAACATGGAAGCATTTGTCCCCAAAACGTTGTTTGTATTGTGATCACAATTCATAATGGTGTTTCATATAGCCACAGAACAGCTTGGTCAACGAACAATGTGTCCGGTTGCAGTCCGGACTTGTCATATGCTGACCATAAGGTAGCCTGGCCCAGTCTTTGCACAGGGTCTGATTTACGTTGCGTCTATCCGTGTCAATTAATGAGAAATCACGTATGAATTGGCTCCAAACAGACCGTGACATACAACTGAAGCAGTATCTATCATTAAGAAACACACTTCAACATGTTTGTGTATAAATCAACGTTTCCACATAGCTGTCTGGTTCCGGGAAATATATCCAACACCTACATATATGTCATCGATCACTGGCCGTTTCCACGAAGACATTTCGCAGATGTACAAGCTTTTTCCATCACAGCCGGTTTATTTGGCCACATTTCACATTCTTCCGGTGCTTTTTTTGTGTTTGGCCCCCGCTCTCCGCTCTCCACGCGGCGACGCGCTGGGAAGTAGATCACAGCCAACGACAAAAAGAACGGGCCCACTATCGCATTCTATTCCTCCAATCTCCATCTTAGCTCAGCGACCCGAGCGAATACCGAACGGATGTAGATATGCTGCGCATGCGCATTACCTGTGCTGAGGGCCTGGTTTAAATGGTATTAATATGCATTTAAAGTTTCCAATATGCCCGTTGCTTCAATTCACTCAGCTCTATGAGTGAGTACTTGGCTACATATAGTAGTGGAATCACCCGGACGTATACACTGAAAGGAGCCAGAGAAGTTGCGTTGGTGTTGGAGTGAACTTGTCTGCCAGGGGTGACGTAGATAGCTATTTGAGCATTCCTAAGAACTGGTAACTCGCTGTGTAACAATATGGCTTGTTAGCAACTCGGACTACGTCAGACGAAATACTCGGCCACGGAATTAAGTTGACAGCTGTTCTTCGTGAGTTGTGTCACAGTCGTGCGCTGGCGGTCCTGCCTGCCCGGATCAACCTGGGTTTCTTCCCGTCAATTACAACCAGAGAATAAAGGTACATGTTAAATGATGTCATATGTTATCCACGCAATCTAATTAAATACAACATCTATTTATCCTAGACCCGCGTATGTTAGTATCATTCCTCGTCAAATTACAGCGAAAATGACATATATCAGCAGAAGGCGATATCGAGTGTAACTGGTTGTTTGGACAAACTAGGGGAAACGTCCGCATCAGAGGCTCCAGACATCGGTTGGGGGTACAAGTCGTACCCCCTCGTATGGGTCATGTCCGTCCGAAAGAGGTGATTGCTTACTAGTTGTGTTAGACATATTATCTAATATATTTGTTAACTAATTATATACAATTATATCATTATTGTCCATTATAAGTGGACATTTTGATAAATGTAAATATTTATAGTCGAAATTAGATGTTATTAGACGGTTTGTCTCCCAGGAAGACAATTCTGGGACGTCCGTGGTACGGACCTTGTTCTTGTTAAATGTTGAGTTCGCGTCAGCCTATTTGTCATTCCAGGTATCCTGGTTTCAATAGGTATTTTAATTAGGCGATAAATCGCTGCAGCGGCTTTATGGCACGATAAGTGCTGCCGTCTGGTGATCTTATGTGGTTTTATGTGAAACCGATTAGTAAGCCCATGCACCGATCGATTCGGGTTGATTGTAGACGAAGAAGAGCCTGACATTTGAGACAGTACCATCTTCTGAGAATTCCCTCCACCGAGAAAATTATAGTTGTTGAACAGGGCACACAATTGCAGTCTACTTCACCTGCGTACACGCTTAAACATGTGATGTCTACTTGCGGGTTAGCTGCCATCTGGGAAACGTGTCTGTGATAGAACGAGCTCCGGTGAACGAAGACAGATTCCGGCTGATTTGGACAATTAAAGACGAACAGCAGATTCCACGTTGATTTTCTCGAAAAATAAATTGCAGTATTTGGCGAAATCGCTACAGCAAGTCCGTGACAGGAAGGCGAAGTGTACTGTCTTAATGTATATCGAATCCTAATTAATATGCACACACACACACACACACACACACACACACACACACACACACACACACACACACACACACACACACACACACACACACACACACACACACACACACACACACACACACACACACACACACACACACACACACACACACACACACACACACACACACACACACACACACACACACACACACACACACACACACACACACACACACACACACACACACACACACACACACACACACACACACACACACACACACACACACACACACACACACACACACACACACACACACACACACACACACACACACACACACACACACACACACACACACACATATATATAACACACACACACACACACACATATATATATATATATATATATATATATATATATATATATATATATATATATATATATATATATATATATATATATATAATTATATTATATATAATTAAATTCAATTCTAATATTCAATATAATTAAATACAAAGTTTTGTAGAATTGTTAATAGAAAACAATATAATAAATATAATTAGTTTACGTCTGCTTCAATGTCCTATAGCTTGCATAGAATGTTGTACAATTATACAGAACGTAGTAGAACACTGTGCAGAAAACTATTGAATAATACACATTCTGTATAATTGTCGCCTAAACTCTATAAACTGCCTTCATCCTGTGCATTGGTGGTAGAAAACATCCGTGGTAGAAAACATCTGGCGGTGATAACGAGTTGCATGTGTATTGTCGCTTGTAATGTGGGCGGAATTACTTTTATCTTAGTCTATTTTCGGAAGGAAAAATAGCTTTTTGAATGATTTGATCTGTTGATTAGGTGGTGATACTATCTAGTGCGTTGCCAAATGCAAAACGTGCAACATTTCCCTATAAACATAATAACTGATAATAAACATAGTAACTGATAATAACTCAACGACGGAAGTAATGTGATAAGAACGTGTTTTGCTACGATGTAGGGTTTTGTATCAGCTTTCTGGTCGTGTCATATCTACTATTATATTCGTGGTTGTGATAGATTATATTCACGAGAGAGTACCGCTTTCTTTTACAAGTATAAGTTTTATTCGAGACACAGTAGTTTAAGCATTACAACAATTATGAACTTCTGACGATCTCTAGATGTCATGAATAAGGCGAATTCACTAACACATGAGCATTTCGTACATAATGCCAAGCGTGTCATTTATTTATGTATTTATTCATAATTTCATGTCGCTTATGATATTAGGTCTTTACAAGATTTTCATATGTCATGCGTTAACCCTTGGGCTGACACATTTAATGAATTAGGCTGAGACCACCACTGTACGATTTCACCGCAGGATACTCCTTTGCCCTGTCGTGGGAAATGCTATTTCTTGGGCAAATAGAGCGGGAACAAGGGATGCAATCTGCCGGAGTACAGCTAAAGGTCAATGTGGCCTAGAGGTCAATGTGGCCTATATATTTAAGACATTTAGTCAAGTCAGTGCACAGAGGGATCTTAAGATATCATCCATAATGCATACATTTGTAACATGTTTCCATCATGCCGTTCTCTAGCTAATCCACTGGTTGAGATAGCCACCAGTCCTGGAATCGAATTTCATATCTCCTCATCATCCGACAAGCACCAATGCTACTGATCCAAGATGACAATTTTATAGTTATGAATATATGTTTTCTGAATAACTAATCGAAATGCTGCTGTTGCTAGCACCACGTACACTGTTGGTAGCACCACGTACACTGTTGGTAGCACCACGTACACTGTTGGTAGCACCACGTACACTGTTGCTAGCACCACGTACACTGTTGGTAGCACCACGTACACTGTTGGTAGCACCACGTACACTGTTGGTAGCACCACGTACACTGTTGCTAGCACCACGTACACTGTTGGTAGCACCACGTACACTGTTGCTAGCACCACGTACACTGTTGGTAGCACCACGTACACTGTTGGTAGCACCACGTACACTGTTGGTAGCACCACGTACACTGTTGCTAGCACCACGTACACTGTTGGTAGCACCACGTACACTGTTGCTAGCACCACGTACACTGTTGGTAGCACCACGTAACCCAACACCAACGTAACACTTGCAATCACTTTTCAAATTCGACCATCCAGTTTTATGCCTTAATAAACTCATTTTATCCAGAAAAGATGCGAGTCACTGTACGGGCAGCCACCGCGTTTGTTCCGGTCATCTCTGCTAAATTACATTGCGGCCGTTTTTATGGCCAGTTTTGCGTTGACCGTTTGAGTGATGCGCGGCCGCTTAGCGGTAGCAAGCGAAACGCGAATTTACGATCCATCGATTTCGGACCAGTAAATCATACAGTGTTAATTCAGCCCCACGTTCTTGTTATAGCCCGCGTGTGTGCGGACGTCGAGATATTACAGGGGCATAACGTCTTCCCCATCATAATGAACTTCCCCTGTATTATTCATTATACCCAATGTAATATTGATTATTCCAAATGCATTACTGATTCGTCACACATTGTTATTAATTTTTTTCCAGCGCATTGTTGATTATTCCGAATTTATTTGATTGTTGATTTTTCAAAATGGATTACTGATTCTTCCCAAAGTATTTTGGTGATTATTCGCAAAGTATCATTGCGGTTCTTCCCAAAGTATTAATGTTTCTTCCCAGAGTATTATCGATTATTTCCAATGTGTTATTGATCCTTCCCAATGCAATACTGATTCTTCCAATGTAATATTGTCGATAGCCTCTTGAATGTGAATCATCTCGTGTACACCATAGGTCACCGCTAGTCGTGTACACCATAGGTCACCGCTAGTCGTGTACACCATAGGTCACCGCTAGTCGACGGTCACTGAAATATGTAACGTTGTCCTTACAACATTCTCGTGAGATGACGTTTATCTTCAATGGTCGACTATCAGTGATCTACGTGACAACGTGTAACAGCACACTCGTCCGATGACGTGATTGTTTACGAGCCATTGGAATCCTTATTAGCCGAACTGTCATCGTCCAATTTAATTTGAAGTAACCAGCGTCATTCAAAGCAGTAAACAAAAGACGACAGGAGTCACGGAAGCACCACATAATGTCTTCTACTTTGGACAACCGCACCGGTCAGTCTAGACACCAGTACGTGTTAACGACCAACTAATATGAATGCAGAATGTATGTGTTGCGTTGAAAGATTGCCCCGAATGCTTGAAACTGCCGGGTGGAATAGTTCCCAGTGGAATTATATTGGTTTTCGAAGAAATCTTTGCCAGAGAGTGGAATATAAATAATGTCATAGGTTAAAATAATTTCCCCTGTTTTATTCAATTAAAACAGAAGAACGCTAACATTTCAACTATTCTATTTTCGTATAATTACGCGCACTCTTAATATTAATTTTATTTTATGTCGCACTCATATTCAACAGCCACTTGTAGTTACACTGTCTATAAATTAGTGTTATTTTAGCAGTTAATATTTCATGCACACACCTTGTTATATTGCCCGTTTACGTTTACTTGCTATAAATTAGTTATTATTATTATTTATAGTAGTATTATTATTTCATAAACCTACCTTGTCACATTGCCCATATAGTTATACTGACAATAAATTAGTTTTTGTATTATTATTATTAGTTATTATTTCATTCACATATTTGGTTATGTTGACTAGCTTTCTCAACATATCCACGTGTCACCGCTAAGGCCTATTTCTTTTCTACATCAGTTTCTTATGGTCGTAGTCTCGCGAGTAAATGCATGGACGCGAACGTTGAAATAATGACACATCATAAACACATGCTGCGCGTCGTGTGTCAGCCAAACGTTCGTCACAGGTGAAATGGAGTAGCATTATCCAAAGAAAAGCATTGGCCTGGATAAGACAGCCAGATGTTTCACCGGTGGAGAAGCCCAATAATTTACTGACCAGACGAACGGCCGAAGTTGGCGACAAACGGACGACACTACAATAAAAGCTGTCGTTTCTAGTGACATTGCTTCCTGATTTATCGACTGTACTGAGAACCTTTGCATCGCAGGAAATGCAGGAATTAATGAGGTATCTCTTCTTGTGGAACTGTCGCCAGTCGATACAGTGAGACTATTTATTATTGCCTATTTTGACGGGAACTGGAACATGAGTGCAATTGTGTGTTTTGTGTACGAGGCAATATGCCGCGATGTGATAGTACAGGTGTTACGCATGGTATACGCTAAACAATGCGATTACATGTCTACGAGGTAATACACTCCGATACGTCGGTACGAGTCGATTGTATACTGTGAATTATGAAATGATTGGCACAGACAAATAGACAGACTGCAGACAAAGGTGATGATAGTAACTGACTGACAGACAGGCAGGCAGGCAGGCAGGCAGGCAGGCAGGCAGGCAGGCAGGCAGGCAGGCAGGCAGGCAGGCAGGCAGGCACAATTTATAACGTGCTGTTAATAGCCACTGGAGACACAATCGCGTTTAGTGCTGACGTATTTATTCATTTCGTCTATTGACAATCATTGCTTATCACCGGCGAAACAAGAAAGAAATATAAGATATAAGCGCGACAAGGCATAGATAACAACATTACCTCCGCAGGTGTGGCCTGCAGGTGTCGACGTTATAACGTATGCGATCAACGACGACTGAATTATGCAGTAGATTCGCTGCCAGCGCACGTAACATCTCATGAAAGCATCGGATCAGCGTCTACAACACTCATCGGCGGTTGTAATTAACACGTATCGGCGCCGCGAATGGCGATGTCCCGATAAAGGCGTTGGCAGTAAACGTCATGCTTTTCACTATGTTTATGTTTCCACTGGCACTTGTGTTTTCGCCGATATGGACGCCTTTTGTGTGGCGTTGCGCGGTTGTGTTTTCGCGATCTACATAATTGATTAGATCGCGCAAGTGCAGGTTGAAAGCGCAAGTGTTGCCTTTTGTTAGACGTTGATTACGAATGTCGTTTGGTGGCATTTCTAAAGTGAAGCTGTACAAACTGGGACAACAAATGCGCACAAATGGCGTCTATGCATTCCGAGTTGTGACCGCGTCTGTTAGTTCGCTGCGCTGACGTCGTTGCGTTTACTGCTATAATCAGTTCATTTCATGGCGCAATGAATCAATAAAATACCCATTGTCTCTATTTCTGGTCCATTCGGAGTCAGTGATATCTTCGACAGCTGCGTTGTTGTCAGTGTTTCGGCCAGGTGTCTGGCTATGAATTAATCACGTACGGCTGACCGGTGTTCGTGTGGGGACCAGATAATTTTTTTTATTTGCTATCATGTTGGCGATTCTTTGTGTTGCACATATGTTGTCATCCTGCCATTTTCTGAAAATTATACGCATTTAGTGTTAGTACTTCTCTAATAGGAGAGACATTTCATCAATTGTTAAGTTCAATGTTTGGCTATATGATTCTCGCGGTCATCAAATAGCCCCGTTTCGTTGTTGTAAATGGAAATAACACGGGCATAATTCTGCAATTCTTATTAGCATATCCAAACAATTTTACTATTGAATGAGGCCTTGGTAAGATGACGTCCTCTGTACGAATGAGGCCCTGGTACGATGGCGTGCTCTGCACGAATGAGGCCCTGGTAGGATGGCGTGCTCTGTACGAATGAGGCCCTGGTAGGATGACGTCCTCTGTACGAATGAGGCCCTGGTAGGATGACGTCCTCTGTACGAATGAGGCCCTGGTAGGATGACGTCCTCTGTACGAATGAAGCCCTGGTAGGATGACGTCCTCTATACGAATGAGGCCCTGGTAGGATGACGTCCTCTGTACGAATGAAGCCCTGGTAGGATGACGTCCTCTGTACGAATGAAGCCCTGGTAGGATGACGTCCTCTGTACGAATGAGGCCCTGTTAGGATGACGTCCTCTATACGAATGAGGCCCTGGTAGTCTATCTGAAACTTGGAAGTCCCCCTCGATTAATGTTGTTTGCCTGTCTAAGTTTAGACATATTTAAGCAAACCTATATAGTGTCCACTACAACATGCGAGCTTGTTTGTTTTCTCTTTGTTTTGGTGAACTGATGGGACAAACTATTAAATTATTGTTTAGTGGGTCCGGTAAAAATTCGGCGAAAATGGCAATGGTGGTCCGGCTCTATATTATAGTGTTCACGCGTTCACTAGTTAGTTCAGTTAGTCACTAGTTGTCCAAAAAAAAATCGGACTGGAGAAGACAGCCAGATGTTTCACCTGTGGAGAAGCTCGATAATTTACTAACCAGACGAACGGCGAAGTCCATCAAAGCGGCGACATGAATTATCTTCGTTGGCGACAAAGGGACGCATCACAATAAAACAGTCGTTTATAATGGCGTTGCTTCACGATTTATCGACTGTACTTGGAGCCTTTAAAACTCTCTCCTCACTTAACTAAGTTCATCGCGAATCAGATTCGTCGATATTCAGAAAGGTAGTGGATAATTATTTTAAGTAGTATATGCAGTCGGTTTAATAAAATACTGTATGTTTAATCATCAAAATAATTTACATTGATCGTTAGATCGGGTAATTTGCGAAAGTGTGAATAGCCTTATTTTATACTAGATAGGGCCTGAACACTTTTTTCGGCGAATTTTGACCGGACGCGGTAAAAGTTTATTTAATAGTTTGTCCGATGATTTTATCAAAACTAATACCAAATGCTGTCTGTCTGTCAAATGTTTTTTCAAACGAGCCAGTGTGCCTTACTTTTTTTGCGAAATGAGACGAGCTGAAACATCGAAACGAAGACAGACCTTTAAGGTTTTACGTTTTTAGGTTTATGTTTTGTCAGTGGAAAATATCTACGACGCCCACACGGAGATCTCATCTTTCTCCGTAGAATAGGGGTATAAATGCTATTCTCGATGCCGTGATCAGTATGCTTTTCACCCACTTCACGCGAACAATATAGCTCACGCCACTATATTGTTCGCGACGCTGTGCGTGTTTTCGATGATTGTTCCAATTTAGAAAAACAGTTCCGTGCTGTTTGCACATATTATTGGACGGTTTACGAAACAAGCATCGAAAACACCTGTGTGTGTGCGTGCGTGCGTGTGTGTGTGTGCGTGTGTGTGTGTGTGCGTGTGCGTGCGTGTGTGTGTGTGTGTGTGTGCGTGCGTGTGTGTGTGTGTGTGTGCGTGTGTGTGTGTGTGTGTGTGTGTGTGTGTGTGTGCGTGCGTGCGTGCGTGCGTGCGTGCGTGCGTGCGTGTGTGTGTGTGTGTGTGTGTGTGTGTGTGTGTGTGTGTGTGTGATCGTAACTATTATATGACTCATTCCACCTGCTAACGTGTTACCGAAGAAGAGCGGACGTGCGCCAGATAAACAGACATGCAATGCTATTGTAACAGGTCTAGGTTAACAGACGGACCTTCATAAACACAACGCAACGCATCTATGAGGGTTGTTATTTGAAGACGTCGGGCAACGCGTGACAGGCAGTTGGGAACAGGCAGCTGGAGTTGAAACGAGGTTATGGTAGGCATCAGTTTGGCAGTGAGGCGTATACCATTGTCCCGTAGTCCGATTATCCCATATTGGGGGATGGTAGATGCTATTATGCATGTGGAAACATGTTTAATCGTACCTCGAAGCGACGTCACAAAGTGGAGTGATCTCTCTACCTAACGCACCAATCATACTTGAAGACAGTTTATTACCAGAACGGAACAACATCGAAAATTATATCAAGATATAGTTGATTCTTTATAAAATTATGTCATGCGATTTATTTAGTCAGAGGCTGCGTACACTGTATTCCTTGTTTGCTAAAAACATGTCATTCCATGCAAGAGTTGGTTCAGTAATTTGGTATTGGGAAATTGCGCGCACTATAATACCACACAATAATAATTAATAACACATAATAACACATCGACATTGTAATCGAGATCCACGTATCTTCTGTCGCGGCGATTGCTTCCTTTGATATTCGGATGGTCAGATGGAATATGCCGGTGTCGCGTTGACTGCGGGTGAATTATTGGCGATTGCATCTGGATAGTGGTGATCCATGCCAGAGTGTGTGGGTGTGTGCGTGCGTGTGTGCGTGTGTGTGTGTGTGTGCGTGCGTGCGTGCGTACGTGCGTGCGTGCGTGCAGACGTGCATATGTTTGTGCGACTTCAATAGTAAATTGAACTATCTATAGTTATCGTTGATAGTACACAGAAATATCGATAGTAACGATAATTGGCAAAACAATTCAGCACAGTTACTTGTGTCACTGTGGTAAGAGAAATAAACATATTTTTCAACAAATATATTGATAATTTTATATTTATCGACCTGACATCGACAATCGTCGATTAGAACATCGTCATTCACGGATTTAGCGTGTTAAATTAACTACTTTTAAGGCTAATTGAAAGAGCCACCCGTCATTTTTTTATTGCTTTTCTGGCTATTCGCAATTCGATGATAATATCGCAGTACCAATGCGATGGTTATGAAACAATCGTAACAGTATTGCAGTATTCATACAGCTATCGAGAGAATATCGCAATAGTAAAACTATGCCCTACATATGGCCACGCCAGGGAGCCCGCACGGCTGAATCGCCTTTACTGGTGCACGACTGACAATTTAGAAGAGCAGATCCGCGAGCCGGGCAATCATCGTCGGAAATAATTTCTTCCGACTCGGATCGATAGCTGTAAGCCGCCGGCCGTGGTGGACAGCGCCGAGCAGGTGGACGTCGAGGGGCGGAGACAACACGGACGCCGCCGCCGCCACCGCCGCCGCCGGCCGCCACCACCACCGCCGGTCAAGTCCGCGATCATCCTGCCCTACCAGTCACGTTAGCGCCGCTTCTGTGCCGCACACCAATCCGTTGCTCGGTGGAGGCAAAAACCTGTTGGACTTCTGCTGCCTGGAAGCCGTGTGTTCGACCCAAAGTCGTGTGACTGTGGTTACCATGTTATGTTAGCGAGTCGACTGGGTTGTAGTTTCTGGACTGTTATACGGAAGAACACTTAGCAAGCAACACGACGTTTTTATCACCGATGGAAATCATCTGATATGCCGAACATTGCTCTGCGCAAGATAGGTTTGTTCTGGAACACTGAAGACTTGTTGTCATTAGATAGACTGTTTTCTCCACAGGAACAACTTCTTCTTGGAGTCTTTCGCTTGTTGTAAGCGATACAAGTTTATGATATTGTGAACGGAGGTCTGATGAAAATGCATATATACTTGGTTTACACAAACGTTTGATGGATGGGCTATAACAGGAAACAGAAACACCGATAGTCGTCTCATTCCTACTCTATTTGATCGTGGTTTCCGGGAATATTTCCTGGTTCGCATTTGTTTGTGAAGTACGTAAATATTTCCATCACGGAAGGTCACGCCGCAATGTCACATCGCAAGGTCACGTCGCACGATCACGTCTTAGGAGGTATTGTAATATTAAATGCATAGCATTTCCTTTGAGCTTGGGTGATGCAGTCAACTATGCAAGTTGGCAAAAAAAAAGAACTTTGTACCACTGTGCTTGTTTTATAAATATATCAGTAATTAAGTGGGTGTGGATGATTTTATTCGATATTTATAACGGGAAGTAACTGGCTCAAGAGTTAACAATCCGGGGCATCGTGTAAGCTTTTGAAACAACAATCCTCAATATCCACGTGTGTAGTGGGAAGTATACGTCTTTGAGTATTAAATCATTTGTCGTTTCTTGCTATGCTCACGTCGACCATACTTCACTATACACGCCGTCAACAAGAGTACAATAATGAAGGTCACCGTTTTTATATTAATTTCAAAGAGTGCGCGCG
This sequence comes from Lamellibrachia satsuma, assembly GCA_033239005.1. NCBI lineage: Eukaryota > Metazoa > Annelida > Polychaeta > Sabellida > Siboglinidae > Lamellibrachia > Lamellibrachia satsuma. The sequence continues at coordinate 2,220,717 of BSQZ01000014.1, read as the reverse complement.
ATATGTTGACGTGCTTATCAACACGCACATTAACACGGACTGCCGGTGTGCCTCAACGTACACACACTCAGGACATTACATTACAGCCTCAATTAGATAGGTATGAGTTGGGTAAATGACCGTTGAATAATATATATATATATATATATATATATATATATATATATATATATATATATATATATATATATATATATATATATATATATATATATATATGTATATATATATGTATATATATATGTATATATCTATGTATATATGTATATATATATATATATATATATATATATATATATATATATATATATATATATATATATATATATATATATATATATATATATATATATATATATATATATATATATATATATATGAGAATATGGTTATATTCCAAAAGTGGCACTGGCCATGAAGATGACTGGAGAAGAGACATAGAGGAAGGCTCATGATGATGTTACACCTGGTGGAAAATATAATATGCCTCAAAGAAGTTGCTTGCTTAGAACAGAGCGATTTAGACACCGAACAGATGGTTGTTGCTCTCATCGGTAACGTCGCTGACGTCGGGGTGAGACTTGCCCCGGGACAGGGCGTTCATCTTTGTTTTCTTCCTTCTTCCGTCACAGATCCCGTTTCACTGCCATCTCCACCACCCGTCTCTACTCCCCCACCCCCCACTCTCCTTGTCCACCCCTCCCACCAAATCTGTCTGATTAATGCCACATTGACACACCTACACAGAAGGACGCGTTGACAATGAAAATGAGCACTCTAGAAGTTAATGTTAGCGGTGCACATTTTGATATTCAGGAGGATTTCATGAAGTGCACATTACATAGTTTAGTGTATGTGGTTGCATAACATAAATATCACCCCGACTGCGGAACACGGAACACGACTGACGTAATGGCGGTATGCTTGTCCTCGCAATCATGTTTACAATTCTACAATCCATTCTTCAATCTTGCATATAGGTGCATATACATATATTGTAAATGATTTTAATTAACGGATGTAGACTTGTTTTTCATTAGATTAGCTATGTTTTCATCATTCCGAACAAATATACCAGAGGGCAAAATGTTAATTAATCAACAATTTACTAATGAATTCCATCTGCTTTTTATTGATGTCCTCTCAGAGATCATCCTGCCTGTCGGGCTACGCATGCTTCTATGGCGGTTTTTCTGAATGTAATCCCGCCATCATGCATTTTTTATTTGATGTGTGTTGACGACTACACGTTACATTAATTTATTAATCGATTTATGCATCCGCATGTGCATTATAACAGAACGGGCGGACCAGATGTGTGAGGCGATATGGTGTTGTAATGAAAGACTGCATAAACATATAGACCTACATGTTATATATCTATATATCAAATTACCGTATATATTATCGTGTTTATAATATATAATAAATTATCGTTATGATGATGATCATCATCACAATCATCATCGTCACATCAACAACAAAACTACGACGCCACAAACATCGCCGCCACTACCGCTACAACAACCAAAATCCTAATTCTAGAAATTATGTTGCCCAAAAATTGGTTCATTGCAAAAGATCACATCTGATTGTTATTTAATTTACAAAATGCTTCACTTTATGGTCATCGCATCTTCGAGTGTTCTTCCTTCTAACTCTTTTGCATGTGGCTCCCTAGAGGATGTCAAGTAGTAACCTCTTGTCTACTTCCAGTTTTACGTCAACCCTAAGAAGACATGTTCATCGATACCCTGGTCGTTTAGGAAATATTAACGTATCTTGCCAATATCACATGCTCACGCACGCCCATCGAGTGCAATCTTTCACCAGTTCTACGCAGCCAGGAAGGACTTACCGTTCTGTAGGGATTTGTTCACATACCCGTGAGTAATGCGTGAATAAATATCGCCCTTCCGATCGTTTGAGTATGATTGTCCTAGACACAGCGCAATCGCTGACTCGACAATTTCTTGCGTCAAATTTACATGACGAACAGAATATCGAAACTTGGGACAACAATAAACCATGCACGACGTTATGTTGTCACAATGAATTGTCAAGATGTCAGCAAACGACACGCGCTGCAGACGTAAACATGTTCGCTAGAATTCCGCTGTGACAGGTCGCCGGCTGTTAGCGTCAAGTGTGCCGCGAGGAACTGAATTGTTCTCGACAGGAGGATGGGATAGATGATATATTGTGGTTGTGGGGGGATGATGTGTGTGCGTGGGCGCGTGAGTGTGTGCGTGTGTGCGTCTGCGTGTGCCTTTGTGTACGCGTGTGTGTACGGTGTGTGTGTGTGTGTGTTGCGCCTTTTCTGCGCGATGTTCACTGCGTGAAATTGAATGGATGCTACTTTCCAACCGTAACGTTGTCACTAATCCCACTAACACAGGAGACCAAACTGACCCGACACTGGTCACTGGATAGTCATTTCGTCTTTCAGTATGACCAACACTCGTATCCATGTTATGCGCACCATACAAATAAATTTACAATTTTACTACAATAATTAAACACGAATAACAGCAATGGACTCGACATGCAAACCACAGACGGTGTTTCTTCGTGTACAAACTAAGACGTGCATTTACAAATAGTTCATTTCCAAGAATAATATCCCACAATGGAATGGCTTCCTCTTTCAGCTGCAGAGGTATCCATGTTCAAGTTCAATACTGAACTGAACACTGAAAATTAAAAAATATTTTCTTTCCTTCTTTTCTTTCTTTTTTTCTTAGCCTACTTGTTCTGTCATCTGATGCATGCCTACCTATTACGTGTCATTTCGTTGCCTTCTTTGACTACTGCACAGGCATATAATCTTCAAATGTGAAGGGTTTCCTTTTATGAACAGGAAGAAGTGCATCGTGCGCATTGTGTGCTCCTATATTCGCGCGTAAGGAAACACGTTCTGTTGCTAAGTGACGCAATACCCTATTGTGACGTCACTATTCCAAAAATGTTGCTGATATATGAAATCCTTGTTCGGTTTGTCTGACGTACGGCTTGAAAACAAACTGTCGTGGTCTAATGACTGGGTTCATTCTCACGCACCCACACGACGCTCTTGTCTGCTTCATGTCATGTCCATCGAAAGGTCACGCGTCCATCAAATACTAAAAGACAAATTCTAATAAATAATATTAATAGCAATAACGATAGTTACAATGACAAAACCACAATGTCAAATTATTGTCATCTCTAATTTGTCTACGTAAAATATGCTTAAAGCATTAATGATGTATTTTTTTATGTTACGTTTTGTGTATAAAACTATTAAAGAAATCCACTAGAGTGGTAACGATGCTGTTTACATATGTATTCTCTAAATAATCGCTATCGCATATTCCATGCATGTGTTTTGACAATATCATGTATTGTGTTAAATGTATTTTGAAGCTATTTGCTATGCACACAAATAGCATGCTTGATACATTCGCTATCATCTACGTCGTCGTAATCGTCATCATCATAGTCGTCATCATCATTATCAGCAAAATCATCATCATCATCACAATTGTCATTGCTGCTATAAACAGAGGCGACTGTCAGAATAATAAACTCGTATTATATTCGCACACACCTCATATGCATGCGCTCATAAGCCGCTGAAGTAGCCGCGTCGATACAACACGGCACGTCCGTTTCTCTCATTGGGCGTTCGTCGCACCACTAACACACGGCTAACTGTTGTCGTCGCAGGGATCACCAGTGGAGCGTAGACACGACGCTCACCGGGCGGGCTCCGTTTGAGCGTGCGTCTGGCGGAAGGAACGTGACGTCTGCGGTGTTTGCCGGGGAGACAGGGATCTGGGACAGCATGGGTAACGAGAGACTGGAGGAGAAGGCCGCCTGTCAACAACTGATCCTTCGTAGCCCCTACCCGGGTGACGGTGAGTGGGAACGTGTTACATTGGTTAAAGGAATGCACGGCGATTTTTATTGGTTAACTGGTATGTGGCTAGGCGAGGATCTCGTATAATTAAATTCCATAGATTCTTAGCATTTTTTCTCGGGACAAATAGTACATCCAAATTAACAACGTTATAGTGTTTCAAACGTCAATGCTGTAGTATATTTAGTGTCAAAAAGATCACATAACGGGAATTTGACGGATTAATAAAGCATGCGTTATGTTCCACCTTTTAATCGAAATTTATTGGTCGGTGATACACATACAGTAAAGCGGTATCTATATATGTCACAAAATTATCATATTTTAATTAATCACCAAATCGTGTATTTTATAAAATATTAACAGGTGAAACATCACGAGAGTAACACGTTTGCTATAGATAATATTTGCATATAACCGATATGTAAATTAATTCAGCGTTGTAATGTTCCATAAAACAAAATCATCGTGCGTTCACTTTTATGTGTCGTATAATTGACGACGACTATCAGTTGTCGATATTCGGCGACTGTCAATAGAATGTCGCGCTTAAACTGCGAACATTAACAGCATGCTGAATGATTAAACTTAAACTGCGAACATGAACAGCATCCTGAATGATTAAACTTAAACTGCGAACATTAACAGCATCCTGAATGATTAAACTTAAACTGCGAACACCAACAGCATCCTGAATGATCTAGCAGCACCCATTCTGTGTCCGCTCTATCACAATGTGGAATTCGCTTACACAAGGAGTAGTCGCGACAGTTGCTTTATAAACATCCGAAAAAAGCTGCCCAGTCATCAAGCAATTGCAGAAGTGTACAAGCTAGTTTTTTTTTAACCCCGCACGGTACGATTTATATTGTTGTACATGTAAACTTTAGCTCATCCCATCTTCGAAGATGAAGTCACGCGCTGCAGGATAGTAACTTATTACTTTTTAGCAGTATATACACACGCACGCACGCGCGCACGCACGCACGCACGCACGCACGCACGCACGAACGCACATACACATAATACTTGAAGAATGAATTGATCACGCGTGAATGCATGCATGCCTACGTTGGTTTTCCGTTTCTACATATGTAGGGTATTCCCTTCGCTACAGTAATGTTATAATTATTGAATTAGAGTATATGTTTGTATAATCTTATTATTATCGAACTAGAGTATATGTTTGCATAATCTTACTATTATCGAACTAGAGTATATGTTTGTATAATCTTACTATTATCGAACTAGAGTATATGTTTGTATAATCTTACTATTATCGAACTAGAGTATATGTTTCTATACTTGAAGAATGTTTTTATGCTGCTCCTCCTAAGCCTTTTTCCCTCGGGGTGACACACTTTCAGTGGTACATCTACGACCCCATGAAGGAGTTGTAGCACTGTTTGTTTTCGACATTCACCCACTATTACCATTTCTACGAAATATAAAAATACCCCCAATAGTTACTATGCATAACTGTTCGCAACGCCATACTTCTTGTATATGATTGTTCCAATTTACGTAAGCGGTCGCCGGACGATACTATCACTGTTAGTTTTACGTTGCCATTTCGAGAGTTGGATTCCAAGAAGCCATCAGAATGTTGGCTGCACCAAGTACAAAAACATTTGTGTAAGATCGACATCGCGACCACTACGGCACACTCACTGGGACCAATGATAGCTCATCACCCAACCACATTCACTTGTTTTATTACCCTCATTACCTATTTTGAGAAGAATGCCTGGAATGGGGACATCTACGGAGGGGTTATATTGAGCCTCTCGCGGGTCGACAATACTCCGTAGAATTCGTGCGCAATCTAGGAGCGACACCAGAGCATATAAACCATCCACAAAGCGACTACGTTTTGGCAGCCACACACTAATGCATGTAGTTATTCAATGTTAATGTAACTTAATAATAAGTCACTGTTCGTACTAGCAAAGAAAATATGCATATACCGATTAGTTACCAAATAATGGCTTTCCGGTGATTAGTATCAGTGATGACACGCTTCACTGCAATAGGAGCCCACGCGGATTCAACAACACGGAGATGCCCTTCATTGGTCAACAGTTACTCTTGTTAACGATGGGTACTTTTTTCTTTTTAAAATGACATTGATTGTTATATCAGTGATACAACAATTCCACTCATTCTGATCATCCTCGTCATCAGCGCGAACCCACGAAGCGAGAGTGATCTTTCCATGGTCAATAAAAAAGTTTTTGTGAATGCGAATATCGCTAGTCAGTCCGACATTCGTCCGACACCGTTTCTCACGGTGTGGACAGTTCTAATCATTCTCATACATATCCTAAGAATCCTAAAGGTAAAAAGGTATATTCTTACATAGCACGGTATCCAATCTGTTCAAAGCACTTTACACTTCACCCCCCTGGCAGATCTGTTTATTCCAACGCCAATTCGAATTCTCCGGGAAGCATTCAGCCACGCTGCAATTACTGCACGAAGACTATTCGTTCACATATCCACCACTGTCTATAGCCATGTACTCATTTATACAGCTGAATGAACTGAAGCAAAGTGGTGTGAAAGAAATTGTTTCGAAACGACAGCAATATGATTCGAACCCTGATTCTCTCTCGTTTGAGAGTTACCAGCCACCACAAACATTAATCATAGTAAGGTAACAAAACTACTGAAATATTGAAAGTCCACCGTATTGTTATTGCCATTCCTGACAGGAAGTTTCACGTGCGATGGACTATGGTTAACTTAAAGCAACCAATGAACAATAAAATGCGTTTAACGATATGTTGAAAGAAACGCCACGTTGTGGGAGAGCGAAACATTAGATTTGCAGATCAGGTGTAAACGAATCTAATAGAGCGACGGAGATAGTTGAGTTGGTGTAGAAATGAACTTGTTTCACGGTGGTGAGGTATAACTCACTTTGTGGACTGGGTACCCTGCAATCTACGAACATTCAAAGTGGGGCGTGGTGGCGCCGTGGTTAGAACGTCGGACTCTCTATCAAGAGAACGAAGGTTCGTATCCTGTTGCCGCCGTTGCGAAGCCTAGAAAATTTCTTTCACTCCACGTTGACCCAGTACACTCAACTGTATAAATGAATACCTGCCTAAAGACAGAGGTGGATGTATGAACGAATAGTCTTCGCGCTGTAATTGCTGAATGCTTCCTAGAGGAGTCGAGATGATGTTGGAGTAAACGTGTCTGCCAGGAGGTGAAGTGTAAACGTGTCTGCCAGGGGGTGAAGTATAAAACGTGGTGAAACGTTCTACGGACTGGATACCGCGCTGTATACGAACGAACATTTTACATACACGCATAACCTCGTAACGAACATAGAGGAGCCTTCCGCTCCGTCTATGGCCGATTGAAGGTGACGTTTAGAACAGATGAGTGCGCTTAGGAAACCGTCGTGGGATAATGACATCTCCGCTCTCCGGAAGTTGTTAGCAAATGACAGCCCATCATCCAGTGTCGCAGGCGGACGACGAATTGGCCGGAGATGACCCGTATAGATGACCGGTGGGCGAGCGAGTCTTTTAACCGTTAAGGTTAGTCCACATGAGTGTGGATACGAAGAAGGTTGTGCGCATGCATATCTACTAGAGGCTACCCGAGTAACCCGTGGCGCCTCTGGTGCATAATATAACACTACATGTGTCAACGGGTATGCACCACTTAATTTTGTACTTTAAATTTAGAGAGTTCGAACAATTATACATGCAAGATAACACGCGTGCCTGAACTTGGTCCGTAAATATTTAACTATTACACATACGCTATTTCGAGTAGGTCTATTGCATCGACTAGTTATCCCAATTACGTGGTTTGGGCAATTCGAAAATAGAATATATGCGCCAAAATTGACGTGGTCCAGGAAGTCGGTACATCAGAGTATATTCTAATACCGGAAATTGTTACATCGGAATGGTGATGCAGACTGATAATAAAATAGTGCAGATGGTGAGACCAAAGTTCATGTTGATGATCTTGTTAATGTGTTGCGTGATTAAAAAAATAATTACCCATAACAATGATAACATTTCACGCCCTTCAGATCCGCTTCGTAATGCAGCAACGCATTGTCATAAGTCTGAAATTTCAACCGCACCAACCTGGCTGGTCGGATACAGTCACTTCTTGGCAAATAAAATCACCGAAGTCGGCCAACTTGCTACATTCGTAGAAACGCACCCGGGAGTGGTGTGACCCCATCGACCGTAAGACCGGGGCAGCCTAATGAAACAACTATAAAAGTTAATCCGTCAATGATGTGGGCGCGAAGACACGATCGATGGGTTCTTCATACCCATCTATCATTCTGTTGTCAGCTCGTTATCCCGATCAGTCTAAGGATATTAACGTTCACCCTTTTGGTGAATGCCTCTCGAGAGGGGCATCAGTTGTGATCTAGATACACATATCGTTGTCCAATCATCTATGCCAGTTTTATTCCTCCAGTCCATTGTGCATATCGGAAGATATAGCATGTATTGTTGTCTTAATGATTAGCTTAAAGATACTTATGTATTTATTTATGCTTTATTTTGTTTATTTATTGTTTTTACGTGTATATTTTATCTTCGTTATATAACTGTGTATGTAAGAGTGGGTGTGATTGAGGGGCCGTTGAAAATCACGCGATAAACGTGACATGATCACCATCGTGAAATAAAGCTTCTACTACTACTACTACTACTACTACTACTACTAATAATAATAATAATAATAATAATAATAATAATAATAATACTAACACTACTACTACTACTACTACTACTACTACTACTACTACTAATCTGCACAGGGGCCAGACCATGAAATAAAAAAAACCTAAATCAACTTCCGTCCAGGAAATGTGGGGGAAAATTATTGTTCCATAACATTGGCTGATTTATTGAATACATCGTAATTTTTATCAGCTTAATGCACGTTAGAAATCACTCATTTGTATTGGATATAGTCGTGATTGCATTATCTACGTACTGCTGAAACGTAGCTTGTAAAATACGTACTTTCGTAAAACTGATTCATTGGAACAATGAAGTGATCAGTACAGCTAGTTTCAGAAATAGTTGTTGCATTGATAAGGAATGATCTAATAATGTTGGAAAGGAAGTCGGCCAGACAGGAACCATTAGGAGAAGTGGGGACGTGCCTGTCCGTTGACTGCCGGGGTTAATCCGTCATTCACGTGCAATCGAAGGTAGCCGGGCTCCTGCGTTTATACCTAATTCTTCTGCCTCGTTATTTGGCCAGACGGGCAGCGCGCGTGTGAAATATTCACACTAGCGAATAAACTGAAACATGATGTATACACATCTAAACGAGACGCCTTATAATGTTGCAGTCGGAGATTTTCGACACACAACAAGGTACACAGACCGATAGTTTGATGTATCGTAACATAATGTGAAATAGTACATAAAATATATCTATACAAACATGGTACATTTAAAGGCAAATGGTCTGATAGTTTACTGTATCGTAACCTGGGCTGAGGTTCATAGTTTTAGTTTTGAGTGTAGGGGATGTACGAGGATGAAGGAACTTGAGGTGGAGTTAGAACAGCTGAGGCTGCTCGTTGTGGCAGTGATGGGAAGGGAGCAGGTGAGTTGTGCCAGTGGTTCTGGTGGGGGACAGTATATGATAAAGAGAGAGATGCTAGGGGAGCTCACCTCAGCCTGGGAGGAGGTTGAGAGGACGTAAGGTGACAGGTCGTAGGGAGACAGGACGGAAGGAGACAGGACGTAGGGAGAAGGAAAGAAATGGGAGGGAAGATAAATGGTTCGATGGAAAGGGGAGTGGGGGAGACAGTAGCGAAGGAGTCGGGGGGGGGGGGGGGTGGGACGAGACAATAGTTAAGGCGATGGGAGTGAGGGAGACAGGAAGGAAGGTGTCAGGAGGAAAGGCGACGGGAGCGCAAGTTAGCCAGGAGACGGGAGGGAAAGGTGACAGGTTGATGAGTGAGAGAGAGAGCCTGATAACAGTCTGCTACCAAGTGACAAGGCTGCAGAACAGAATGTGATGGAGGGTATCCACCCGAAGAGCTATTCTGAGGCAGTGATAGAGGGGGCGAGAAAGAGAGCGAGGGTGTTTGTGAGGGACTCAATAGTTAGGAAGACCGACAGAGTCTTAAACAAGGGAGATGACGTGGTAGTTTGCTTGCCTGGGTCCAACATAGAGGGGATAACTGAGATGGTAGAAAACATCGTGGGTTCGGACAAGGGTGGATCTGTTTTAGTACACGTAGGGACAAATAACGTAGAGAGGGAGGGTAAAACTGCCATAGTTAGGAAATACATGAATTTGGTCAGAACACTAAAGCAGACGTGGGTTGAGCAGGTAATACCGTCAGGGATTCTATCAGTAACAAGAAGGAGAGGTCACATATATCGAAATTGCCGGGGGATGGCAATTAACATGCTAGTCGAGAAGCTATGTAGGGAAGAGGAAGTGGGTTTTGTGGATTTGTGGGGAAGTTTTGTTGGAAGGGCTGAAGGACGGGCTTCGTCTAAGTGGAAAGGGGGCAGCAGTATTTGCGGATGGACTCACAGCAGCATTAGACAGTGGCATGGGTAGCATAGCGAATATTTTTGGTAATCAACACTATTTAAACTAGAAGCGCAGGGGGGTTACTTAGAAATGCCTCAAGCATGACAAGAGGCCACTAGTACAGATAAACCAATAACAAATTGTCCTAAAAACAGGTCTGAAGCAGGTTATAGACGCATGTGTTTAAATGCTAGGAGTATAGTAAATAACAAAAACAAATTAAACATTATGGTAAAGATATTGACCCTCACATAATTTGCGTTACCGAATCATGGGCCAACACAGATATTACAGATGCTGAATTAGGATTGACAAGGATACGTAATGTTTAGGAGAGATCGAATAAGAAGAAGGGGAGGGGGAGTTATTTTAAATGTTACAGAATCTATTCAGGCTTATGAAATAAAATTAGAAAGGGAAGCAGATTAAGATGAAGCTGTTTGGTGCAAAACAGTTTCAGGAAATTCAATTGGATTAGTTTAACGAAGTCCAAACATTAACGAAGAGAATAACACAAAAATACAAAATGCTATAAAGGAAGTTAGTAAAGGGGAATGTATCATAATGGGAGATTTTAACCATGGACACATACAATGGAAATCTCTAGAGTACAGGGGGTGAGGACCAAAAATTTACGTTTTTAATTCAGGATAGCTTCCTTACTCAGCACTTACTAGAATCAACCAGAGGAGAAAATGTATTAGATATAGGTTTATCATCACAACAAGAATTACTGGATAATGTAAAAATACATGAACCATTAAGTAACAGTGACCACAATGAAATACATTTTGACATCAATGTAAAATCAGAAAGTAAAAGTAAAACACGTATAAAAGAAACTTCCACAAAGGTAACTATAAAGATATGAGAAAATACTTAGCAAAGCTAGATTGGAATAACATGCTGATGAATAAGACCGCAATTGAATGCTGGAATATTCTAAAATATGAAATTGAGAGTATCATCGAAAAATGTGTTCCCTTGAAAAAACAAGGAAAACGGTCTAGAAAGAAACACTTCAAAAGAAGCTATTAGAAAAATAGTGTTTAAGCAACCTATGTGGAGGGTTTATAGGCGTACCAGAAAGCATGAAGACTATGCAAATTACAAAGAGGCACTTAACCTAGCTACAACTGAAATAAAAAAATTTAAAAGGACCTTTGAAAATAAATTTGCAGGTAATATAAAAAATGACAGAGAATTCCTATGCTTATGGAAGGAGTAAACACAAAGATCGAGATAAGGTCGGACCACTGGAAAACAACAGGGGAAACATAATTTCAGACAAGTTTCAACTGACAGAGGTCCTGAATGAGTATTTCATCTCAGTTTTTACCACAGAAGATATCAGCTTACTTCCAGTTCCACTTACTAAATTTGAGGGCAATAAATCAGAATATTTGGGGCAGTTAATTGTAACTCCTGTAATGATAGCAAACAAAATTAAGAAGACGAAAGATAATAAATCACATGCCACCAAAGCTGCTTAAGGAAACTGTTGAGCAAATTAGTACACCACTTGCAAAATTGTTTAACTTGTTACTAGAAGAAGGAATATTTCCTTCAGAATGGAAAGAAGCAAACCTTACGCCACTATTTAAGAAGGGATCAAGGAACAAGCCAGAAAATTACAGACCAGTGAGTTTAACATCAGTTGTATGTAAATTACTCGAAACATTAATTAGAAACCACATGGTGGAATTCCTTGTAAAGCATAATTTAATAAATACATCTCAACATGGGTTCCTAAAAGCAAGGTCATGTCTAACCAATCTCTTATGTTTTTTTGAAGAAATTACAAAGTGGGTAGACGACGGGTCACCAGTGGATGTTGTCTACTTAGATTTTCAGAAAGCTTTCGATAAAGTCCCACATCAAAGATTGTTACTTAAACTAAAAGCCCATGGTATAGGTAATGATGTAATCAACTGAATAGAAAAGTGGCTTACACACAGAAGACAGAGAGTAATAGTAGATGGTGAGATTTCAAATTAGAAATCGGTTTTGAGTGGGGTACCACAGGGATCAGTATTAGGCCCTATACTGTTTTTAATATATTATATATATATATATATATATATATATATATATATATATATATATATATATATATATATATATATATATATATATATATATATATATATATATATATATGATTTCGAAGAAGACATATCTATCAAAATACTAAAATTTGCAGATGACACAAAAATATTCAGAAAGGTTATTACTGATATATATATATATATATATATATATATATATATATATATATATATATATATATATATAAAGTTTACAGGATGATCTAGATAAATTAGTTAAATGATCACAAAAATGGCAAATGTTATTAAATTTTGGGAAGTATAAATGTATACACATAGGACGTGGAAACATGGACGAAGAATATAAAATGGGGGATGCTGTACTAGGTAGAACCACACAAGAAAAGGACTTAGGGGTAACATTTAGTGCTGAAATGAAAGATTCAGCAATGTGGAAATGCTGCTTCGAAAGGAAATCAAATTCTAGGGTTAATTAGGAGAATTATCATGTATAAGGAGAAACAGGTAATTGTACCCCTGTACAGAGCAATAGTTAGACCACATTTGGAATATTGTATTCATGCATGGAGGCCGTATCGTAAAAAGGACATAGACAAGCTGGAAAGAATACAAGGCAGAGCAACTAAAATGATTCCAGAATTAAGAGACCTTAGTTACGAAAGTCGCTTATTACAATGTTGTTTGACAACACTATAGACAAGGGGACGAAGAGGAGACCAAATAGAAGTGTTTAAAATAATGAACGGTTATGAGGATGTTGATAGGAATATTTTCTTCAAACTTAAAGAAGGCAGTAGAACCAAAGGACATAAAGCAGCATTAGTTAAGGAGCAGTGTAGGTTGGACATGAGAAAGTACTTTTTCTCAGAGAGGGTGATAAATAAATGGAACAAACTGCCAAATGATTGTGTTATTGCTAGTAGTGTGAATATGTTTAAAAATAGAATTGACAGATATCTAATAAGGGCGGGTTACACACAGATGAGAAAATTGTTGGACTCTCGATAAGCCAATGGCTTCCTTGTCCACTTGCCATCTGGAACTTGTTGTTTGGGATGGCAATCTTGTTAAATCTTGTTAAATCTATATATAACACGATTTTACGATAAAAACGATCAGACGACTTATCTGATGACCCACGCCCTTTCCACCCCAGGGCACCTCGAGTTTCGCTGGTTCTGCTCCTGGGGATTGTTCGGATGCTCCCCGCTTGGGATCAATGAACACAACAGTCGATTATTAAACTAGCTGGCTGAAGCGCCCACGAAGCACAGCCGCACCTGACCTATGGAAACGAGAGATAATTGCGACTTTCACTGTTTTTACGTTGCTGCTATTTCTGCGCGTAGTAATAAATATGTACGGCTGTGATAAATGATGTCGTGCGTCAATTAATTTAGGACGTTTGCAGCGCCCTTAGGATAAATATCGTTTGCTTAAACCGTACTGATAACGTTTTTGTGGGTGATATTAAACGTCGAATATACTAATGGATATATAATTATAAATTATAAATATATATAAATATTTATATACGCACCATAGTCCCTAATGTATCCGCTAGGGGCACTCCTTTGTCCCAATATTATCTGCCAGATTACACCATATCTGAAATGCACCATTCCTCCAAAAAGTGCCTCCTTTCCACCAAAACGTGGCTGCGGCATGTTACTGACTCAAACTAAAAATACAGTGGTGATAATAAAGGCACATTACTAAAGAATACATACAATAATGTGTGCAGCACATAACTGGATCCATAGTGATGTGTAAGAGGGCATGCATTACAAAATTAGAAAAGCAAATCTTATGTACCATTGTCATCCATTTATATTCGTGACGTAATATTGACCAAAATAAAATAAAATCCAACTCATCATAAAAAATACATTGAAACACTACAGGATAGACGTTTTAAATTAAGACAATTAAGACAATTTGCAATATCTTTATTGGAAATGAATATGAAAGTCACCATGGTAGCGGATTGCTGAATTCGTTTAAATTAGTTGATAAAAGTATTCCCATGAAAACAAGGAAAACCATATGAAGATTTCGAAAGAGTATTTCGTAAGATTATTATAGTAATGAAGTATGGATTATTTCGACATATGCTACCGCTACCTACATATTTTGTTTGCGCAAAAGGTCATCAACATCACGAACAGTTGAGACGTCGACGTAATTAACCAGCTATCCAAGATGTCTTGCAGGTCTTTCGTATTTGACCTGACAATGACTGGCCCACTACAATGAGGCGTATTAGTCCGTTTCCCATATGTCTCTGTCACCAATTAGTACGGCAACTTCATTGCCGTCAGACAGTTCCCCAGACGGATTTCTAGGCGGCGTAGTCCTTGTTGGTTTCGCACTATCGCCCACGCATGTAAATAGATTATGGAAACGTGCCACCTTTTCCTACACAATAAACCTACCTCGGTGTCCGTTCACAACCTGCACGGAAGTCATTCCCAAGTCGTCCCCTGTACTAATAAAATCTTCCCCTTTACAAAAGTTCATCGTCGCATCTACATTTTCTGCCTCATTCTGTTACGTTTTAACATTCTGTGGATCTCTCCGCGTCCATTTTCTTTGTGTAACGCCCTATCGTAGCCATGCCAACGTAAACATTTCCACTATCGTTATGTCACGTGTTTGTTTCGTCATACTTGGTGACCCGGAATGACCCATGACGCCTCTAGCGGATACATTAAAGGTCCCTCCTCAATTCGATTTTGCTTGTCTCATTTCAAAATAATTTCGCGAAAAGTGAAACATACAGCTCTAGTATCCTCTGCAACATACTAGCTCTTTTATGCAATGTAGCTTTTGTGAAACAGAAAAGCAGAAAACTCAGGAATTTCACTCTTGGTGAAATTTCGTAACTTTGTCATGTGATCGGCGAGAGGATGAACGTAACGTCCATGACCGGCATTGACTCGAGAGGATGAACGTAACGTCCATGACCGGCATTGACTCGAGAGGATGAACGTCACGTCCATGACCGGCATTGACTCGCAAAGTGTTTGCCATTTTGGATATCCGCTGTTTTGGGCCTTACCAGATCAAAAGTCAATTCTTTCGATGATTTGAACATAAATAAGCATTTTATTGTTAAATCGACTGCGGATGTTACACACTTCACACACTACATATCTGGACATCAACGAACCAGACTTGCGATACGCTAAATCAGTTGAAGATGGAGTTTTAACAATCATAAGCCGATAACTATAAACCAGTGTTTAAACAGTTTGCAGTATTATTTACTGCAAAGTTATTTATTTTATTATTTACTTGTTGAATAAATGCACATATTTTATATCTTAGCATACTATATGTTTTCTATGAAGCTATATGTTTATATTATGTTTTATGTGCATTACTCGTCAATCATATGACGTATGCTCTCAACATGACATTCTACAAAGAAGCAGCAAAGCATATCTGACTGTTCCATGTGCGATTAATCATTGCGATTAATCGAATCGCTGAATTTATAACTCGGAGTCTATGGCAAACGTCAACAATTGTTCCTGCCAGTGATATCATCTCTGTAATAAAAACAACAATTTATATGCTACATTTGACGCGTGTGTGACGTCAGACCGCTATTGTTTTTTTCAGTTGAAACAAATGGTAAAAGCTAGCCGGATAATTCCACGCTGTACACAGAATGATTATGTATCAATAAAAAGCTGTACGCGTTGATAGATGTCCTGTCACTGATCTGCAGTAGCGTTTTCGTAAAATCCAACAATTCTTTCTATCGAAAAAATCAGTCATTTGTCGCCAAAACCGACTGGGTTTTTTCTTCGTATACAGAGAATCCTTCTGTCAATGACCCAATGCTGTCAGCAGGCAACTTGACATTAACACCTATGCACAACACAAGTCCACAAATGTGCCATTTTTACTGTTCATAACTATTCTTTTAAGGGGGCAAATAATCCTTGCAACTGGATACCGTGTTAAAATTACTGGCACGTTATTCGTATGCCATGACATCGGAAGTAAAATAATAATCTGTCAGCGTATGATTTACAGGTCGTCACTACTGCAACGCCACCTGGGACGGCTGGGGATGCTGGAACTATACTCTCGCGGGAACTCGGGCCAAACTGAAGTGTCCCGAACACATCTCGGGTTTCGACCCGAAACGTAAGAGTTATTGTTGTTGTTGTTGTTATTGTGCATGCTTGTTTTGATTATGGTTGGCGTGAAAGAATAGTTTAACAAGCACTGTCTAATTAAAATAAAAGTTGAAGATCGATCGTAGTGTTAATGATACGCTCATTACGTGATTCATAAACACATAACGGTCCAATTATTCCTTTTATATATATATCTATTTATATAAATTATAAATGTATATAAATATTTATATACGCACCATAGTCCCTAATGTATCCGCTAAGGGCACTCCTTTGTTCCAATATTATCTGCCAGATTACACCATATCTGAAATGCACCGTTCCTCCAAAAAGTGCCTCTCTTCTACCAAAACGTGGCTGCGGCATGTTACTGACTCAAACTCAAAATACAGTGGTGATAATAAAAGCACATTACTAAAGAATACATACAATAATGTGTGCAGCACATAATTGGATCCATACTGATGTGTAAGAGGGCATGCATTACAAAAAAAAAATCTTATATACCATTGTCATCCATTTATATTCGTAACGCAATATTGACCAAAATAAAATAAAAAATCCAACTCATCATAAAAAATACATTGAAACACTACAGGATAGACGTTTTAAATTACGTACAATGTGACAGATAATTTGCAATATCTTTATATATATATATATATATATATATATATATATATATATATATATATAATATGAAAGCGATCTTAAGTGTCGGGAGACAATGCTTCGCATGCGTCTACACGTAACACGGTCCGATGGGCGAAAATCGCCGACTTCGCGTGATCGTTCGCAATGACGAAGTCCATCTGTCTCAAGCGCTTCGGCAAACTTAGCAGCGAAGCTGCGTCGTTTTCTTTCGTTTCTTTCCCCGATCATCGTCCGCCGAAGTACGTTTACGAATCCTTTTAACCGATAACAACTGCGAGGAAGTTACCTCCCACATTTTAAAGGTTATAATATTATTATTTTTGCAGCTGCCCAGCAGGACGCAAACTTTGGCCGAGAGCAAATAAATCATTGGCTTATGGCCGGGCAATTACAGATTAGGGGGCGCGAAAACAATTCCACGGGTGGTGGGCAGCTATGATTGACGGGTTCACCGCCGCTTACACGACAATGCGCCATTAACGTGGCCGTAAAAGCGTTTCGTCAAATTGGCAAAGAGTTTTTCTTTTCGACAAATTGGAAACAGTTTCGCCTATGGCGAAATTTGCGATCGGCAGGGCAAAGCCTAAAATTATATATATATATATATATATATATATATATATATATATATATATATATATATATATATATATATATATATATATATATATATATATATATATATATATATACTATGCGGAATTATTTGACGATACAAATGATAAAACTGTGCTACTGGTACAGTGGACTTCGTTGAACATAATCACTTCAGTGCAATTTGCTTCTATGAAGCGGGGATTTCTAATAGAGAGAGAGGAGGAGGAGATTCCATTACAGCCAATATATGTAAAGTGCCTATGACGCTTTTGCTGCAAGTTGTAATTCTGCTTTAAAAAAGCTATTTTTAGCGAAAATAAAATACATTCACAGTAATACACTCCACGAGTTTACATACACTTCCGATATAGTCGTCACTAAATGTGATAATTCGCAGCGATCTCGCAGCTGGTTCTTTTAATCCGATCGCACCATTTTTTCATCGTCATCGGATGGTGTGTGTGTGTGGGGGGGGGTCTTGCGTACGTTTGACGAAAATGACCTCACATCGAACAATCATAGAATATCGAATATCATTGAGAACAACTGTACGAAGCTAAGTACTGTGACGTCAGCGGTGGTGTGTGTGTCTCTGGAGACGGTTTCTCTCTCATTCAAAATGAAACCTTTCCTGGCGGCAGTTGCACAAAAATGAGCACAAACATTAGTTTTATATTTTGTATTTGTAATATGAGCGAAACTAGCAAAAAACATGTCATATGAATTTTAATCATTATGTTCACTTGTGCGTTGCCTTCATCAGCCAGTGTATGAATCGATGAATTCATAGTTCGATGTAATGAACATATCGTGTTCACTTGTCCGCTGCCTTCATCAACCTGTGTATGAGTTGATGCATTCACAGTTCGATATAATGAACATATCGTTATCACCGCACTGGTTTCTTGCTGTAGTCTAATCAACCGTTCTATCGTCTTGACCCGAGTCGCTATTTGTCAAAGAATGGAGTTCTAGACAGCGATACGGCCTCACTGATTGCTTTCGTCCTACACAAAGACGCTTCCTGTAATCCAGCCTGGTATTGCTGGTCGCATACCTATTGGTAGTCGCATCTCGGGTTTCACTGAACAGTGCCATGTTTTGTGCAATTAGCCGGCAAAGCACCGCACGTGCAGCATCACCTTAAGTGACTGATGGGCTCATTCATATGTCCCACCCTAAGTGACTGATGGGCTATCCATATGTCTCACCTTAAGTGACTGATGGGCTCATCCATATGTCCCACCTTAAGTGACTGATGGGCTCATCCATATGTCCCACCCTAAATGACTGATGGGCTATCCATATGTCCCACCTTAAGTGTCGGATGGGCTCATCCATATGTCCTACACGCCTTCGTGTGTTATATGCACGTGTTAGTGGGTTGTCAATATGTTTGTTTGGCTGTTCATGAAGTCCTACTCCAATATGAACACTAAAACCGTGACACCGACACCCACTGAATAGCACCGTTTTCGCTTGCTATTTCCAGGAATGCGAGTTGTTGGAGGCGGCTTGTTGTAGCCACTTCTCCTCTAGGGTCTCGCCCACATCGTTTGCGTCGTATTAGCAAGAGTAACAAACCTCAGTTTTATTCTCATTTCGCTACGTTTCTGCTTCGCCATTTTGAATGAGTTTGGCGAACCCGCTGTGATCGTGTAACCTCCAAGACGGCTCAACGACGACTCGTCGTACAATGTGCTGTGGCCATCGACCATACAACATTAATACTAGTCGCGTAAAATTCGTAGGCAGGCCCATAATACGCATTCCTCATTTATATCAAAGGTGCACAGTCTAGTCCAACAGCCTTACCGCCCAAATGTGTTTTAGTGAACCAAAATGTTAAATGTAATTGAAGATCCGTATTCCAAAACGCACGCAGTCCGATTTACCATTTTGAGTAAACAACTAAAGACAAATAGCACTACTTACATTTGAAAAAAGCATCATTCGATTTAGATCGTTTTGAAATGTTAAATATATTTCTTATGCAACACAGACTGACAAGACTTGGACTAATTTAACAGATTCTCCAGGAAATACTTCCAGAGACGGATCTGTTGTGGTATTGGCTGGGTTTGTGGGTGTTTTCTTCCAGTTATCTGGATTACGTTTTCGCCTTCTCGAGCTTTCATTTTCAACACCAGGCGAACTGTAATCTTCTGTCAAGGCAGCGCCTCGTTCATTCGTGGTTTCCGGCTTTTCCGCCGTATCGCTGGCGCCTCTGCGCACGTGGCGCTGCGCATGCCAAGGACTGAGTGCGTTTTACAAAACTGTCTCGGGTGGACTGGGCTCGTTTTGGAAAAACTGCCAACTCAGCAGGCTCTGCACTCGTGGACTGAGCCCAGATTGGAAAACCTTAACATGGAATATATACAGCTGAGCAACGGGGATCAGTCATTATTTCATTTTGTGTAAAAATGGACTGAGAGCGTTTGGAATACGGCTCTTCAATTGAACTGTCGCCTTTGTATGAATATCGATCTTGCCGTTCTGTAAATTCTCAAACAGCTGTCCGCAATTTCCAATGCATGTTCACGGATCACTTAACATTAACACCCGTGAATGTTCCCTTCCGTATGCAACGTAAACATGACATTCGGACCAAAACAATCAAATTAAACATATGATAAGCATAAGGATAATTTTATTTGTCCCAACAGCAGAAAAACATAGATAAATTACATTGAGAGGCAATAAAAATTATACAGATATACATGATACATACAAATATTGAACTATACAATATACAATAACAATTAATAAATAATCAATAAAGTAATACATTGTGCAACAAAGTAATACATTGTGCAACAAAGTAACATTGTGCAACAAAGTAATACATTGTGCAACAAAGTAACATTGTGCAACAAAGTAATACATTGTGCAACAGCTATCGTAAGAGCCACCCAAGTTAAATGAATGTTGCTCAATAAACTCACTGTTGTAGTATAATGTTCCCGAAACTGAATGTTATTATATTTTGTCACGAAGACATCCACTTGTTCCAGTGACAGCTTACAGAGATTGCAATCACGACGCCACCTGGTGGACGGAGCCACGTACTAACAGGACGTGGTCCAACTATACAACATGTGTCAACCTGGCAGACCTGGAGGTAGGCGATGTAGTATGTACACACGATATAGTTTATGCTCTCACACGCATTGTCTAAGTAAAAAACAAGGCAATACATCTTCTGCATCTAAGCATTGCCAGGAATGCTACTAGATCACGCGTCAGATGGCGCAAAAGCTTTGAAACGTAACTACTCAAAATAGCCTTGTTATAGCATAAATAAGAAAAAAAATCGTTAAAACTATTACACAATGACGTGAAATATGATCATAAATCAAAGTATGAAAAAGCATACGGAATCAACAATTATGGTTCGCGTAAATTATTTCGTCATCCTGGGTTCTAATAGGAATTCCTTAATCCAATTCTGTTGAACGTCTCGTGCGAATTTGCGTGCATGCAAGAGAAAATTATTTAAGCACGGTTACCCACATATCAGCATGTATGTCCAAAACGAATACGATAACCGTTATTGTGAAAATAAAAAATAATAAAAAAACAAACAACAAATACACATCAGAGAAAGTAGACAAGCATCCACCTATTTCATAAATAAACACGGTGACAACTATGCTCCATGCCATTTTGAAAAATATATCATTGCATTGTGAGACAAAAAAGTTAATCGAAATTGAATTGAATTGAATTGAATTTAGTAGCATAATTATCGTAAATGAATTGGAAGCTTCCAGTGTGCAAAGTCAACGCAACAGTATTTTCGGAGCCTGTTTTTACGACAATGTTGGCGACACACTGCAGCACTGACAGCTGTTATGAGTGATAGTCTGGTGCTAGGAAAAACGACGACCTTTTAGCACTTGCGTTGTTTACGGCGATAACGTCATCAAACATGTAATATTGCATGAGGTCGTCTAAAAACATAGACTATATATATTTATATACATCCTGGGATATCACACTGCGTTAGATTGCTTAGTTATTTAATTTGTTTAGTGTTTATGACCTTTTATAAGCACACATATCGAATAATATTATCTAGCTGACGCAATGTGAATACTTTATGCAGCAACGCTAAATACACATGGATATGTGTGTATGTGTTTTCAGAAAGACAAACGCATCATTCATATATACCTGGCCGGATATAGCATTTCCATCGTTTTCCTCGTCATATCCCTCATCATTTTTGTCTGCTTCCGGTGAGTACACATGATGTTAAATACAACAACAAAAATAATAGCGTCGTCATTTGGCCTTCGTCGTCGTATTTAACACCAGCATCGTCGTCGTCGTCGTCGTCGTCGTCGTCGTCATAATGACAATGGTAAATATAAATGTAGTCGCCGCCGCCGCCGCCGCCGCCGCCGCCGCCGCCGCCGCCGCCTTATCGAACTCGTTAGAAGAATATAAGCTGAACATTCTAAATGTCCTCCCCGGGAAGCTGATCACTTACGCCAGCTGCCAAAACTCCGGTGAAAAGAATTGAATTGTTGCATTAATCATTAGACATATGTGCGTTCTGGGGAGTAGGATATCGAATTAAGTTGCTTTTAGTCTGAGACGGTATTTAGTTAATCAACTGTGGGCCACAACGTCGAGACGGTGATTTATTTCCGTATCATGTCCGATTCGCCATCCCGACGACTTCTCTCTGACGATGCTTCATAAGCGAAGTACTCGTGTGCTCCGATGTGTAACAGAATAGTGAAAAATAAAAATAAAGAGGTGTCTACATGAAAATATTTTTGATATGTTGATATTTCAATGGAATGTGCATAATGTGCTTCCGCCGTACAACTTAATATTGCAAACGGTGATGAACGTACCGAATATAATAACTGTACGTAGTAATTTGCCCACTGAATCAAAGCAATACGGCGTATATCGATATCATAGATGCAGTTCATTATCTTTCCCATGGACGTCGATCGGTGGGGGTTAGTGAACGTGATACCCCATTCTAGAGCGAGACGGCAACACATTAATATCACACTCAGTTTTTGTTCAACGATATTTTGACTCAGTTGTTCAGTCGAAAACATGAATAAATAAACATTTCCATGTTTTCTTACGATAATTTTAATATACATGAAATTATCTATTTTATCTTATAATTTAAAATGAAATACAGGTATGGTTGCAATAACTAAGAGTTAGGTAGTTAGTTAGTGTTGTTAACGGTGTACATGCAGCTGAATGCGCATATCCAAAAACGGAACTTTGTTTTTTATTGACGTCCTGGTCATCCCGTACAAAGGCGACCGTCCCATTAGCGTCTGTATATACAGGTGCGACAACATATCCCAACATGCCTCAATTGGCTCATTATCTGCGTTCGTAAACATACACGTGCAACGACATGACCACAACGCTTTTGTAAACACGGGCGCGACACAATATGACCCAAGCACGTCTTAATTGGCTAATGATCTGCTCCGAGGCCGACAGGCGTTAGTCAGTCACCAGCGCATCGTATGCACCGCTCGGCAGACACAATCAAGTGAATAATCTGCATGGGTTATTAATGAATATGGAGCTATTAATGTAAGAGATTTGTTGCAACAGTCAAAGTGAATAATCTGCATGGATTATTTTTAGAATGGGTGTCGATTTCCTCGTGTTATCAATACGTGTATTTCCAATGGTGTAACCTATAAATGAATATGAAGCTATTAATGTAAGAGATTTGCAAGAAAACAATATGCTCATTCAAACCAACACGCGCGCGCGTACATCATAGACACGTAAGTAGTCAAGCACACGTGCGCACTCACGCACGCACGCACGCACGCACGCACGCACGCTCGCACGCACGCACACACACGCACGCACACACACACACACACACACACACACACACACACACACACACACACACACACACACACACACACACACACACACACACACACACACACACACACACACACACACACACACACACACACACACACACACACACACACACACACACACACACACACACACACACACACACACACACACACACACACACACACACACACACACACAACACACACACACACACACACACACACACACACACACACACACACACACACACACACACACACACACACACACACACACACACACACACACACATGCACACACACACACACACACACACACACACACACACACACACACACACACACACACACACACACACACACACACACACACACACACACACACACACACACACACACACACACACACACACACACACACACACACACACACACACACACACACACACACACACACACACACACACACACACACACACACACACACACACACACACACACACACACACACACACACACACACACACACACACACACACACACACACACACACACACACACACACACACACACACACACACACACACACACACACACACATGCACACGGCTAGTTTACGGTGCCGTAAAGGTCTACGTTTTGGCAGCTGTGAAACACATCTCTTTGTTCTCTGTTGCAGACAACTGAAGTGTGATCGCATCCGGATCCATAAAAATTTGTTTCTCTCCTACATCCTGAACGGGATCGTGTGGATCATGTACTACGGACTCGCCGTTCTCAATGTCGGGGTCCTCGACAACAATCCGGTAAGTGAACTGACAGCGCCACCCATCCCCTGGAGTCAGGTCAAATATATAAGTCAAGTCAAATGTATAAAAGTGAAATCATTGTGTCGACATGAAAATTCGTCGTGACTTCATATTTGCCAAATCATATCAATAAATTGAAATTCCACAGATCACATGCGAAGTATCTGCATGCATATGTTACATAATAATATTTAGACTAATATTAGAAAATGTTTCCGATGTCTCAAAATGTACCTTTTGACAACATTTGTCACTTTTTGACACCTCTAAATTGTACACATTTCACAAACTCAATTTGAAAAGAAATGTGCAAATAAAACTAATATATTTATTACACGCAAAAGTAGATTATTATTCTACGTTGCTGGAAAACCAATTGTAATTGACTACCCATTATATAATGCCATTGTATATATTTTATATTAGGTATTTTGTGCATTTAAGCATATTTCAGAAATACGATAAATACTTTTGTCATTGATATTTGTAAAACACTCTTACCAAGAAATAGTATTCACCGTTTCGGTGAAGAGGTGAAGTGAAGTGATTATACACTGAATGCGTATCAGCTTCGTATTGGCAACTATTATTACTATTAATGTAATAATTCTGCTGGGAACAAAATAATAATTATTACATCTTAGATACGGGTAATTTCACATGTCAGGCAGACACTCAACTACCCGCTTCCACACAAATAGTACAGAAAGAAATCTAATAAATACAACTAAATATAGGTACAATATTTGTCCACGCACGCACAGCTGTCGGCGCCCTTTAAATACCGCCACGCGTGGATGCTTCCGGCTTAATTAAATGGTGACATTAGACGGGCTTTCACGCACGAATGCACGAACTAATTCAGTCGATGATCAGTCGAGTCTGCGGCGGGTGGAATAATCAAGGAAGTCTATACTTGTATGGACAAAACACTGTTTTGTTCAGGTGCACACGGAAACGTTGTTTAGCAGAATACAATAGTCACGCTGATGTTGCTCTGTGTCGTGTCGTTAGAACGATACAGCGAACTAGCCGTGGAGCCGGTTGAAACAGCGACGTACACCGCATATTCGAATCAGTTGAAATGTGTCTATATCAAAACAACGGGCCTTCGCTATTATGTCCGTCCACCCGTGCCTCCTTCCCTCCCTCCCACGTTCCCTCCATATACACCCGTGCGTCCCACCCTCCCTCCATATGCACCCGTGCCTCCCACCCTCCCTCCATATGCACCCGTGCCTCCCACCCTCCCTATATATGCACCCGTGCCTCCCAACCTCCCTCCATATACACCCGTGCCTCCCAACCTCCCTCCATATACACCCGTGTCTCCCAACCTCCCTCCATATACAACCGTGCCTCCCAACCTCCCTCCATATACAACCGTGCCTCCCAACCTCCCTCCATATACAACCGTGCCTCCCAACCTCCCTCCATATACACCCGTGCCTCCCAACCTCCCTCCATATACACCCGTGCCTCCCAACCTCCCTCCATATACAACCGTGCTTCCTAACCTACCTTCATATACACCCGTGCCTCCCAACCTCCCTCCATATACACCCATGCCTCCCAACCTCCCTCCATAAACACCCGTGCCTCCCAACCTCCCTCCATATATACACGTGCCTCCCACCCTCCCTCCATACACACCCATGCCTCCCACCCTCCCTCCATATACACCCGTGCCTCCCAACCTCCCTCCATATACATCCGTGCCTCCCAACCTCCCTTCGTATACACCCTTGTCTTCCACCCTCCCTCCATATACACCCGTGCCTCCCACCCTCCCTCCATATACATCCGTGCCTCCCACACTCCCTCCACACACACCCATTCCTTGTATTCCCTCCCCTGTCCCTGATTTGCTGTTTTCAGCGTTGGTTCGTGCCCTCTTGGTTTCCCTCAAATGTTAGCTGGTCAAAATTCTGACCAAGCTTCAACATATATTAAGCAACATATTTGTTTTGTTACCATGCTGATTATCTTGGTAGTAGCAGCGTGTCTTTGGTTGTAATGCCACAAGGAATTAACGGTTCGTAGGGGATCTATCGATTGTCCGTTCGACCGCCTCACATTTTAACATACGTTTCGGTGACAAATGCCATCCTATTTCGGTCCGTTTATTTCGCTTCATGTAGGTTCGTTTTGGCTATTCTTGGTACAACAACTGTCACCGAGTAAGTGTTTACGTCATGTAAAAATGCAATTTGGACACAATTTGGTTTTCTCCAGTCAAGTGATCACTGAACCGATTTATCAGTCCGAAGATAATAAAGCATCTTACGGACCGTTAACTTCAGGGTTATTTCTGGAGGCCAAGATTACCAAGAAGATTAAAATCTCCGTACGGTGTCGGTTATCCCCTTCTGAAGGGCATCGGAAGGCACGCCTAACCGTTGACATTTGCTGGACCAGAGTGCGATTACGTATTTCGGAAGAAACCTCAACGGGTTTAGTTGTGAAAAGGTCGTTGCGGTGTACGTAGGCAAGCAGTGCTGCGGCAGAAGCTTAAGCACGCACGTACAGTACGCAAAGGCTAACTCATCTATTGCAATAATCACTCAACAATTCTCTCAGGCCGGTCTTGTTTCTTGACTCCCCTAGCGAGTGTTCTCCACACTTGTCTCCGTGCTGCGACGTTGACACACTTCAAGTCTGAAATCCTCCTGCAAACGGCCAACTTCCATAATAGCTGTGATAATGCCAACGCAGACAAATGCATTATAATACACAAAGGCAAACACAACTATTGTTATAATAATAGCAACAGAAGCAAAGCCTGGTCTAGGGCGGAAAGGCGTCATCACCAATAATCGTGGCAATGTATGTAATAATAGCAAGGGTCAATCATCTACACAGGCGCGTATCACGACAAGGACAACGGTATTTCTCCTCACATATTACGCACGGCTATATAGTACCTTCCCCGTGCAGTGCGTTATCGCAATGCGAACTGAGGTGACCGTGTCATTGGCCCAGTTAGGAGAAAACGACTGCTATTTTCGTTAATCGACATACGGACATTCAGAACATTAGCCTGGTCGTGGGACAATATCTGCGTTATCTCACTGTCGGCATCCTTATGTCTCGCAAGACAATGGTGTGGCTCAAGATCCCAACTTTGACATAGCAGTCTCTTCCGCACTTGCTGCAGGTGAAACTGATGGGCTGAGAAGGTGCGGGATTTGGAGACTTCTGGTTTCTGTGGTCTTTCCACACGTCCACTGGCGTGGTTTGTTTCTCTTCTACTCTTCTGATACCCACCTGAACTGTCAGCCGCCAATGGCATCGATCGTCGGCGGCTGTCCCCAGCTTGTTGTTTTTTACGGACATTCACATAATTAACCTACATTTTGAACATTATCTCCGGTCCAGGCACCACCTGAACACTTGACCCAGGCACTTCCGAAGTGTGCGTAGACAATAGTCCATTATTGATTGTACATCGAAAAAGGAAATAATGTGTGCATAAACGAGACGCTGATGCTGAGATCAGATGGTATATGTCCTTTCTCTCGTAATCGACCGAATGCTGCATTTAAACATTCACGCCACAGATGCTAAGTTAATCTATTACCGATTGGCTACTTTGTCAAATTAATAATGCTCTTTCTGGTTGTTGCATTTTTAACCCAAACAGGAAGTTCCTTCAACTTACATTTTCAAAAATAATTGGTCGTTGCTAAAGAGAATTTCGAATTCAAAATGGCGCAGTTCAGCAGCGGTTTAAACGATTATTTCAACATTTACCGTAGCGTGGGGGAAAACGGCAGCGAAAGTGGCAGTGAAAGTGGCAATGAAAGTGGCAGTGAAAGTGGCAGTGAAAGTTGCAGCGTAAATGACGCTTATCTAGTCGAAAATGACGAGTTTTGACCGCTGTGCTCGTGTATGTGCGAACGTTCATGTAAACGTTTAAGTTGCGATTACCTCGGTAATAAAGGCGTCAGATGGTGACACGGACCCTCCACGAAACACGCAATTGTGATTGAAACAATTATCGCACAAAGATAAGTTACACGCCACTTTGAAGCTTTTGTTATGCTGCAAAAAAACCTTAAATTGCCACATGCGATATTTGGCCGAACAGGACATCAGGAGATATTTCAACAAGATAATAAACAATTATTACATATTGTACGTATATTATAATATGCAAACTCTTTTGCTCCTAACAAGTCCCAAATTAGACAATTGGTGCTTCCTAAGAGAAATAGCATAATATACACCGAGTCCTGTTGCGTTTAACCGTCTTTGAACGTAAATATGAATACACATATAGATACGATCTACACAAATCAAGCACTGTGTAATGTATTATAATGGGAGGTTTGCCAGCTACTCAATGTGAATAAACCATACGTACGATCGATTGTTAATCTGCCAGCTTATCAGCGTAGGAATTATCTTCTTGGAGATATCTATTGGAGACACATTGTAGTTTCTAGATGGCGTATTACTCCGTGCACGCAATAAAATTTGGCTCTACGTGTTCGTTTTAATATTTGCATGTACGGCGCATCTTGGATAGTTCTGCATGCAGTTCTTGCATTTCAGCGAGGTGTGTGTGTATGTGCGTGCGTGCGTGCGTGCGTGCGTGCGTGCGAGTGAGTGTGTGTGCGTGTACGTGTGTACGCGTGTTCGTGTGTAGATTTGCATGTATGTTCGTAGACGCAGGCGCATGTTCACTGTGGTAGTTGTTACTTGGACTCTTCGGCGACCTATGAACGCATTCATACACGTTCCCCAACGCGTGCGTGTATACACGTTTGTACACTTTCGTGCGCAATTACACATGCAGACTATTGTGTCGTAGGCCACAAAAACTGAGACTCTTCGTGCGTTTTTATGTATCTACGCGCATACTGACGACATCATTGACGACATGAGGATAGTGCTAGCACCTGTGCATGGATGACATAACGTACCTTTATCATTCCCACGTGCACACGGGCGAACGCCACAATATTCGTACCTACTGCTCGGTCTCATGGGCATTGGTAAGACACGTCCTCCCGACCGAAACGACCAATACGTTGAGACAGGACCTAAAATGGAATCATCAAGTAAAGAGAAAACCAGGAAGACCAACAAAGAAAGAAGAACTGACACAGTTTGGAACCACATTGAATGAGATGAACAAATTAGAGAACACAGAGTGCGTTGGAGAAGTGTTGTTTCGGGCCTATGTTCCAGTGTGAGCGAAACAGATTACGCAGGTACAAAGACCACTGTTCCGTATGTTAACCAATATAGAACCTGGATAAGACGCTACTAAACAAACATGTTAAGGACGCTGTGTATTGACCTCAAATAAGAAGGACCGTGTGCACTGAGATCGCGGAACACCGTGTGTAAGTAGGCACTCTGGCAGAGGATAAGACACAGTGGTCAAATGCGAAGAATCACTCATTGCAGCTACACTATTTAGTTTTCTACTACAGCCAAACAATACCCTGTATCATCATCATCATCATTATCATCATCGTCATCATCATCATCATCATCGTCGTCGTCGTCGTCATCATTGCTATCATTATGTGTGTCAGAGGTATTCTTGCGCGTTCCGAACCACCGCTCTTCTTTTCATCAGTGTTGTTGGCAGCCTATAATTTCCTTTTCAATGGCTCTGGCTAACATTAGGACCCTTGACAGTTATGGTGGTCATGTCCGCGTTGTTAACCGGACGGCTCTTCCGACTCAGGTACATGTATTGATCATTCTATGGATACGTGTCACCTTTAAACTTATCGTCAGTTTCCAGTCTCTCTCTCTATTTATCGGACGTGTGCCTGCACCAGGTGCGATACCGCGAAAGGCGTCTTCTTACCGAATGCGTCACAGTCGCACTGACGCATAGAAATCATTTCGTCAGTATTGCAAACAATGTGCTTGAAATATAAAGTTCACAGCGCATACAAATTTGACGTAACATCATATTAACGTTCGTGCTTGCAAACATCAAGTCAAATCAAATCATTCACTTGACAAGGCGCCGCTCCAACTGTCATTGATCAGGGCGCTGCACAACGATTTTCTAGCCAGCGAAATGTTTACGCCAGTTTCCGCAGTACTCTACTGTACGGTTCATCGATATTATCAATTGTAGCGCAAAGCTTTATTCACGTTCTCATCTGGATCATGTTCCACTGTGAGCGGTTAGTTACGAGTCAGTTCGTTGGAAAAACATTAAGTCGCCAATAATGACCATATAAAATAAATGTTGCTATTATGAGTTCGACGCTGGTTTAAATGCTTTGAATTCATAAGGCAGGATTAATACCGGAAGTTGCAAAGATAATTTTAGGTCTGTCGTAGCTTCGACACATTTTGGCGATTTAAAATGGTTTATTACAATACTATTCGTTGGTTTGTTGTACCTGATTTTCTGGAGACAGATAATTAACATCATCCCAAAATGTTGGATTGACGATTCATCGTACGCGTGTTAACGTTATTGGTGTACCATTATAATCCCATGCTGAAAATCAGGCGGTCGCTTAGTGAAATCGGATACTCTTGTCAATTTCAAATGTCTACTAAATTCTCATTTCCTTCGAAGAGCACTTTAGTATATCTTGCAGATGAACCCTCTAGGCACTATGCCAATTTTAATATAAATATATATTGCTATGCCATATAATGTTATTTTACGGTAAAACACTTTGTTGCATCTTTCGTACACTTGTTTTCATGATGTTTCCGTCTGTTGTAGATCTGGTGTCAGGCGGTCCACGTTATCACGCAATACTTCGTCGCCTGCAACTTCTTCTGGATGTTCTGCGAAGGTCTCTACCTTCACACGGTCGTCGTCGTTGCCTTCACCAGCGGCAAGTCGCTCTACGTCTACTGCTGCGCCATTGGCTGGGGTGAGCATTGCACGTAGCTTCTCATCTACCCGTGTATCGCGGACTAGTGTGGCGCAGCTGCGAGCCTACTGCATGGATCGTATCAATAATTTACTTGCGGGTTCTTCTTCTTCATCTTCTTTATATAATACAAAATCCTTAAAAATGTATATGCTCGAACATGAATGCTCACAGAAGGCAAAGAAATGTTTGATATGATATTAATATACACCATACAGCTGACCAGGTAGGCTAGGGAATAAAGGAAAGGAATAAAAAATTTTCTAGACGTGTTCTAATTAGCTTTAAATTGAGAGCCCTGGTTAGTCCAGTCTCGAACTTGACCAAGGAATTAGCTTCTGCAGATGGACCAGGGAAGCGGTGGTGATTGTTCGACTGTACAGGTGTTTTGTTTTGATAATTGCGTGGGCTTTGAGAAATACACTTTGAACGAGGACTCAGCCACAATTGAGGATTATAACACTCATTTGGTGCCTACATTTACACTTCTGCCGTCGTTTATACGTCTACCTACATTTACATTTCTACCTACATTTACATTTCTAATGGACATTTGGAAACATGTGTACGTGTCAGAGTCTGTAGAACTCCGTGCGCACGAAGACATTATGCTATTGTTTTGGACGCCATTTCAAGGAGAACATTTTATATGTTGATTTTTTTAAATGACGTAATTTAACACTTTTTCCAGCAGGTCAATTAAAGAACATTATACTAACACAATTGATTTTCAGAAGAAATAAAATATAAAAGTGCGGCCAGCACTAACTTCTTTGACACTGTAGCTAATAGAAAATAAATAGTGATCTGTACCCTATTGCTATAACACTTGACTCGAAAATCGAGTATCGTATTGCAAATACTTATGCAAGATTCGATATGTGTTCATTAAATCCATAACAATTAATTGTGATAATTTTTTTTATAGATCATTGCCACATTTCGCATACGACTACATTATGGCACAATAGTTGAACAAATTAGATCAAATATCGAATAACGTTGTACCAATGCTTACAATTTTGTTGAATCAAAGAGAGCACTACAATGGGTCAGATAAATTATACTTAGAACACCGTCGATCGCTATCGCAGAAACCATCCAGACGGTTGTTCAATATATCAAGTCAACTATTACCATGCATTACGAACGCATTTCAGGACAGCGTGGGCACGTGCACGACATGTATTATTAACTTGCAGGTATTCCAGTTATTATCACCATCGCGTACACATCTATCAGAGCGAACATTGAGGCCGAACGGCAAAGGTGAATATTGCATTTTATACTGCCACCCAACTACACCCACCCACTCACCCGCCCGCTCACCCACCAGCCCATCCACCCAACGCCCACCCACCCAGGCACCCACCCACCCACATGGAACATGTCATGTTGACTTGGCCAAACTTTCCATACATATGATGTTTCTTATATCCATGTGTACGAGGGAGTGTGACCAATATCCTTGCCTTCTACAGTATGTACGGAAGTGTGCCAAATCATGTGTACCTAGTCGCGCTTGTGTCTTGGTCGGTGTGTTTCTGGGAACTCAACGGCTGATATGCGCCCGTGCCCAAACTTAAAAAAAACGTGTTTCCAGAAAATTCTTACGCTACGACGGGTCCACAACCGATTAAAGATTAGTTTTCATATGCGAGCCCCGTAAATTCCAGCGAGCAATCCCATTGGTTAACACAGCACAGCAGCTGATAAATCAGTGTTTCACCACGTCGCGCCGACAGGGGTACTGATGTATTCAGAATCCCCTGGCGGCGAGAATGGTAACCAATAGCGCAATGTTTAACCGAGATGTCAACATGTTTCATATTATGCAACTTCCACATCACATGCCTGATTTTGCAGATGCTGGGTGTCAAAAAGCGACGTACAGTGGATCGTGTTTGGACCAATTGTACTCACCATCTTCGTAAGTGCTGTCATCTCATGTTGTAATATTTTAAGTAGTCTTTAACGCTATCCTCGTCTCACCTGAGGTAATATCGCGCGATAGTCCGAAAGCCGGATACCAATTATAAGAACAATAAAAGGAATATAACTGCAACGTGATTCCGGCTTCCTGGGTAAGTCCACAGTGATTAATCAGGGAGTTCGTCTTCGCCTAATTGCTTGCTACAGTTCTGGTTTCTCTCGTTGCTGGGGGTCAGTCGACGTGTTTATGTGGGTTGCGAGAAATAAAACCAAGGGACGCGCAGCAATGAACAGTCTGGTCTACTGAAGTGACTAGGTTTATCACAATGAACAGACTGGTCTACTGAAGTGACTAGGTTTATCACAATGAACAGACTGGTCTACTGAAGTGACTAGGTTTATCACAATGAACAGACTGGTCTACTGAAGTGACTAGGTTTATCACAATGAACAGACTGGTCTACTGAAGTGACTAGGTTTATCACAATGAACAGACTGGTCTACTGAAGTGACTAGGTTTATCACAATGAACAGACTGGTCTACTGAAGTGACTAGGTTTATCACAATGAACATACTGGTCTACTAAAGTGACTAGGTTTATCACAGTGTCTCGGCAGAACATTATTTAAACATTCTTTTAATAAAAAAATTAGTGGTTAGTTTCAAAACAGAGAAGTACGGATTAATACATATGTAAATGCACAAAGCGTAGTGCTAAATCTACACGTTTTACTTTAGTAGCCCAACGTGTCGTAGCTACTTTCAAAACAATGCAATCGCAGTAACACCAACAAAGGTGGGACACACAATGGTAAATCTACATAAATGTACATATATAATGACAAAAAAATCGTTTTATGTTATAAAAAAGCTATATAGAAATATTTTATGAATAACTAAGTATTAGAAATTAAGCTAAACGTATTGGCGATATTATTTCATTATCTAAATCAAACGTGTTGGCGATATTATTAAGTAAAATGTTATTGTCATAGTGTTATACGATGCGTGTTTCTGCTTTCAGCTAAATATCCTGTTTCTGTGCAACATCGTTCGAGTCCTAGTCACAAAGCTGCGAGCGGTCAACTCTCCAGACACGAATAAAACACTGTAAGCACTCGCTGTGTCTTCTCTAAAACGAAATTTGTTTCAACTATGAATTTCTTCGTTAAGATTCCACGACGCCGCGCTAACTACTAGGAATTGGAATTGTTTTCACACTGAATACGGAATACACTGGAAAACACTAGTAACACTGAATACAATGAATAATGTAATACACTGAATGCACTGAATGCACCGAATACACCAAACACACCGAACACACCGAACACACCGAACAAACCGAACACACCGAACACATCGAACACACCGAACTCACCGAACACAGCGAACACACCGAATACACCAAATACACTTAATACACTTAATACACTGAATACACTTTTTTTCTTCGTCTCCTTCCTTTTCGTCTTCTTTCTCTTCTTTTCGGGGCTTCGTAGTGTCTTTGAGGAACATGTTTCTACAAAAGTTTCTATCACCAACTGGCTGATCTTCCTACCGACCTATTGAACTGGCTCGACAACTTTGACCAACCAATGATGACGATGTTATCACCCGTATACACCAGCAGCTGTATGTTGCTTGCAGGTTTACTGAGTCAACTGACTCAGCGTATGCTAAAAGTAGCTGACACTTCTACATTTGCCCAAATATCCAATTTGTATGACCTGATGTAGGTGCCGTTCTAACAACATTCGACCAAGGTCAAGTCCTTTAGATATCGCATTCGACATTGCATTAATGTATGACTAAATGTATGACTGGTTATTTTGCAAGCGACATTTCACCGCGACGTGTACTGTGACCATCTGTGTGATCATCTGTGTGATCAACATATACAGCATGTCGCTATTGCAGAGTATCTTCCATAATCCATGGACACAACCTATCAACAGAAAGGTTGCCCCAGAAAGTAGCTACATCAGCGAGGAAATACCATCAATTTAGCCACCTTAACAGGCTACCGCGACAAAGCCTATGAAGCCGAGGCGCTATGAAATATAGAGTTAATATATTTCTTACGTTAGTTAGTTAGTTAGTTAGTAAAGTGACAAATCGTGGCTTTGCAATGGTCAGTACAGCTGAGGTCCTCAACGAATAAAGTCCTGGCTTTTCAACATATCCACGAACGTACATTTGCATTTAAACGAAGGAATAACATCTGCTTTTAGTAATATGATGTTTGAATTACTTTGGGTTCAATAAACCTTTTCCGATTCCGATTTTATGTTGCCGTTACTACTTCAACCAAAGCTACTACCGCTACCACCGCTACTACCGCTACCACCGCTACCACAACTACCACCGCTACTACCGCTACTGGCTAATACCGTTACCACCGCTACTACCGCTACTTTCGCTACTATCGCTACTTCTGCTAGTGCCGCTAGTGCAATTACTTCCGCTAATACCGCTACTTCCGCTACTTCTGCTAGTGCCGCTAGTGCAATTACTTTCGCTAATACCGCTACTTCCGCTACTTCTGCTAGTGCCGCTAGTGCAATTACTTCCGCTAATACCGCTACTTCCGCTACTTCTGCTAGTGCCGCTAGTGCAATTACTTTCGCTAATACCGCTACTTCTGCTAGTGCCGCTAGTGCAATTACTTCCGCTACTTCCGCTACTACCGCTACTTCTGCTAGTGCCGCTAGTGCAATTACTTCCGCTACTTCCGCTACTACCGCTACTTCTGCTAGTGCCGCTAGTGCAATTACTTCCGCTACTTCCGCTACTACCGCTACTTCTGCTAGTGCCGCTAGTGCAATTACTTCCGCTACTTCCGCTGCTACCGCTACTTCTGCTAGTGCCGCTAATGCAATTACTTCCGCTACTTCCGCTCCTACCGCTACTTCTGCTAGTGCCGCTGGTGCAATTACTTCCGCTCCTACCGCTACTTCTGCTAGTGCCGCTAGTGCAATTACTTCCGCTACTTCCGCTCCTACCGCTACTTCTGCTGCTGTCACTGTGTTCTTCTGTTTCTTCTATTACAACCCTTACCGTGCGGCGGTGACTTCAGGACACTCTGTGGGCCATACGACGTCTGTATCCGTCAACCGTCTCCTTCCAGGACGGCCGCCCGGGCCACCCTCATCCTCGTTCCCCTCCTCGGTCTCCAGTACATCATCTTCCCCATGCACCCCGCCAAGGGAACGACACTGGATGAGGTCTTCCGCGTCGCCTCGGCCTTGGTCACGTCCTTCCAGGTAACGCTTCACTCGAACCCGCCTAACAGGGATTGGGAATATGTTTATCCCACAAAACAGTTTGTATGTGTTTGTCTGTTCCCTCGTATCTCCGTCAGTTTCGCGCGTATGCGGCTGACATTTTGTAGGCAATTCGAAATTCCCTGGGGTGGGGATGTACATATTGGAAAAATTGTGTTCGATATAATAATAATATTACGTAATTAGGAACAATAGCAGAAAACACGCTTAGTTTTGCGAACAATTATACAATTATACGTATAACTAAGAACTACCCGTCGTGCGATGCTTCGTACGTAAAAGTCCGTGGCAGATACCTTTATGTTCGTTGTGACCGGGTAGTCCAAGGAGTAGTACACTCTGGTAGTGGCTGCCCTTTCTCCCGAGCAACGCCGGCCAACTCGGCTTGTAATTATATAAGTTGTAATAAATTCTGAATGCTTGAGCGGATGGATCCACTGCAGGTTATTATTGTGATAAATGTCGATTTTATGCCGTGTTGTTAACAGTGATGTCAGGTGTATCGTGGACACGTATATATCATTTCACGCGGGAGCACCTTTTAACAAATGACACAAATCAGTAAGTGTCTGTCGTCTAGCTCGCTAAAATAAAGATTGTATGTGCCAACCATGAATTGTGCACATCTGTAAGACTGTTGACTGAAATTCCTAGGATCGTAAACGAATCCATAGAATTATCCTCTTATCTCCACGCATGCACAACATTTATACTCGCTGGAGTGTATTAATTGAATCTCACGATACAATCTGTTATTCGCATGCCGTTAGTTCGCATGTCATTGGACCGTGTTTCGTATTACGAAAAGCCCTATTCAACACGAATAAAACCATAGGAAATATATCCTATGCCAGTAAGACCGTCATCTCTCGGACAGTCCGCAAGACTCCGGGGTAAGCCGCTACAGTTAGCACCTAGGAAAGTATCCCGACAGCACTTATTACCGACGCATAAAAGGCAAATCCAGTCACGAGCACGAGTGCATGTTTTACGATCATCTGTCTGTCGGCATAAAAGCCCAGCTAAAGCTGTGATTACGTTTATCGCGTAGCGAAAATGAAGGTTTTCTGAAGACTGATGTCCGGTTATTTGTTTTTATTGCCAAGAACTCAGGAGTTGGTCGCTGCAACCGCATTATCTTAACCACTTCGAAGGAGTTGTTGTTGCATCTGCATGTGTACTTTCAATCAGTGAGCGGGAAAACAGCGTTGACACAATGAGGTTAGACCACAAGTTATCTTCCCGTTGGTGGCCGTGTTTGGCCATGATTGTAGAAAAGCGAATCCATCGTCAAATCTTGAACATCAAGACGTTCACTGTTGACAATACTGAATTTATTTGATCATAATGTCATACTAATTACTTTTATTCTATTGCAAGCTTTCTAGTCAGCATGTTTTGTCAGATTTCCCAAACAACGCAAAATTCTGCACATCGTCATTTCATTTGGTAAACCCCTAATTTGTGTCAATAAATATCTCAATTTAGGCTAAGTTGAAAATGTGTACAGGAACGTAATTACGTTCGTTTTTTTGATGCACAGTTGTATGATATTACAAGTCGTGAACAACAGTCGTGTTGCTAAGCCAACATACCGCACTGTCCATTTGTATTACATAATCAAGTTGTGGCAGTGATGATATGCTGAGTGGCGCCACTGTTGGGGAGTTTGACGGAACACGTGACGTTGTATGTGACGTAACGGAAGGGGTAATGCGCGAAGTGCCAGTGTGTCGTCACACTTCTGCAGTCTCATTTCGTTGGGTAGTTGCCTTTTTTGAAGAAAGAACTATATCTGTTTCGTTTCACAACATTTTATTGCCGAGTCTAGCCTATCCCCAGTCCCTGATGTGAAAAACACGGATGTAGCTAATAGCGGTATAACCTTTTGTAAAGGCATGCTTAACACAATTAGCAATGTTACCAACCTGCTGATTAAGTGATTTAATCCTTTCACAAATGTGCTTACCATCAACACTCGCAGTAATTACAAAACGTCAATGCACATATCTGTGTTGGCTGCAGTAACTGTGTAAGTAACTGCAGACTGTTTCGATATGGACAGCGGCTCCATCTGGCGAACATTGCAGTCATTATTTTCTCGAAAAACAGCCATTTCCTAACTGCAGTAGTAAACAACCTATTGCTGTCAGCACAATGAGTACATTATTTATTATCAATGATTTTATAATAAGCATACATGACTAATTTGCATAAATTAATTTAAGTGTTTTTTTGACAGCCCGATGATAGAGTAATCGTACTCGGTAATTGTAATTATGTGTAATCGTCGACACATTTGGATCGTAATCAATTACACTTGTAAGATTTGTCAAGAAATCGTATTCATACTGAAATACATTATGAAAGGTCAAATAATTGTACTCGATTACATTGCCGAAGTAATCGTAATCATGATTACAACCACAATTTATAATATGTTCTTGTGCATATTTATGTTGCCCAGATCATAATTACAATTCAAGCAGGGTTCTCGCTTCTTTTTGGCATGTGACTGTAATTTAACATCGTGTTTGAATTTGTCTTGAATAGCATTGGTGACACTAGTAATATGTCGTGAATAGCATTGGTGACACTAGTAATATGAGGGTGTTTATTTATTTCACTGTGTTAATTATATTCTTAAATGTAATCATGACTGTAACCATGATTGCAAAAGTTATTGTAACCATAATCGATTACACCAGAAATCATACTCAATCAATGTTCACAATACAAGCAACCGATATATTTACATTCACTGCTCTCTCCTGCAAGACAGCCTAGACCGATCATCTAATTATAAGCTACTTTTTGTTTCCAGTGTTAAGGCAAATGTCGGACCTAGAACTTTTTCAGTTGCTGCACCAACTCTGTGTAACTAACTCCTTGTTAGTGTTAGGTTTGTAGGACATACAGCAACATTTCGCCGTGAACTAAAAACCCACCTGTTTAAACTTGCTTATCCTCCATAGCTCCCCAGAGTACCAAACCAACTGTTTACAACTGAAACTACTTAACAATTAGGAACTGATTAACTCCTTTTGTTTTGGTGCACCGCCGAGTTTGGGTCTCCCGATGATTTTAGCATAATCGAAGTGTCTTATATTATATTGTATTGTTGCAATGCAGATTAAAATACATACTATTATTACGTGTTTCAACGCAAATTAAATGTTGAGCAGCAAATAACAGTTTTGTAAATCGAAAGCAAACTTATATATAAATTAACCAAGTTTTACTTTCCGTGATAATCGATAAAATAAACAATTAACATAGCATATTATCGCCGCTTGCCTAATGTTGTCTATAACATAAAACAGGTTTTGATTCTGTATATCGGTATGTCAGTATGTATGTTCCATCGTGTCTGCCTCAATTTCGCAAGGAGTCATTACTTCATGTCTTCGCAGGCCTTTCCCCCGCGCAACGTTGGACAACTCAGCCAGCTTAATTTAGCATATTACCGGAATCACGCATAGTTGTTTTGGCCTATGTCAGTCGCTTTTATGATTCGTGATGCCTTCTCTTGATGCAGGGAATGTTCGTGGCGCTGATATTCTGCTTCTTCAACGGGGAAGTAAGTCGAATTTTGAACAAACTATTATACACCTTTCCTGATTTGATATCCTTGTGTTAAATGTGCAAAATATGAATGTTGTATCGCAAAAATCATGTTGTAGCGTATAAACTATATTCTTTGAAATCTATATATATATATATATATATATATATATATATATATATATATATATATATATATATATATATATATATATATATATATATATATATATATATATATATATATATATATATATATATATATATATATATATATATATATATATATATATATATATATATATATATATATATATATATAAATGCAATGCGTATCCAGGTCTAAACAAACCCAAGCGCCGTGTTGATAGTTAACAAGCAAGCACGCACATGTTGAAGAAACTGCACACGCACACGCACACGCACACGCACACGCACACGCACTCGCACACGCATACGCACACGCACACGCACACGCACACGCACACGCACACGCACACACACACACACACACACACACAAACATATGTATCATCTATGTGTGCGTGCGTGCGTGCGTGCGTGCGTGCGTGCGCGTGCGTGCGTTGACAACACCGGCTCACCCAAGTTCGGACATGAATTTATAGCACTTCTTAGAATTCACGTAGGTCAGTGACATTTGAGGAGAAACTGACACGTCTTCTAGCGAGTAGAATATATTTATTGTCTGGACTCGCCATCTAGCGAGAATGTTTATTGTTCCGCCAGGTGATTTCCTTGGTCAAGCGGAAGTGGGGTCAGCACAGGTTGATGAAGGGCAAGTCAACGGCCCGTACGACCACGTACACACAGTCCGTCTCAATCGTTGCAACAGATTGATGAAGGGCAAGTCAACGGCCCGTACGACCATGTACACACAGTCCGTCTCAATCGGGCGGGAAGCCGCACCGGCCCATCTTCAAGGCCATCTCGTTCAACTTGAAGAACAGCAGCCGTAAACACAGCAAGCGGGACTCAGTCGACTATGAAACGGCTCAGAGTTTCCTATGAGAGAACTTGGATGCTGTCGAGATGTGTCATTCGTTGCCTACCCTGTCAGTAAAACTGAATTCGACGAAATAGTCTATTCTGTTCCATCCATCTAATTAATGTGGATGTCTTCTGCATCCTGATTCGATTTACTTCGAGAAATGATGAATGAAGAATCGCCAATGAATAAATGAGAGACAACCGCTGATCTGTGTTTATGCGGGATTGACCACTGACTCCGTCGACTATGAAATGGCTCAGAGTTTCCTACGACAGGACTTGGATGCTGTATCATCAATTGACTGCCCTGTCAGTACAATTGAATTCGACGAAATGGTCTACTCTGTTCCATCCATCTAATTAATCTGGAATAATCGCCAATTAATAAATGAGAGACAACCACTGATCTGTGATTATGCTGGATTGACCATTGCAGGGGAATTTCCGGTAAACGCGGCTTTTGGACAAATACCGAGTCGGCGATATTCCCGTGATGACATAGATGGCAAAGATGTGGCAAAACTACGTCAAATGATTTGAAACAAACGACTGGAGGAAAGTCTGCTGACATTGACGCAGTAATATATTTCGTCACTCCAGTAATTGATGACGTCGTTAACAATGCAGTAATAATTGCTGACGTCACGCGAATCGACAGTCATCGATGCCTCTGCAATGATAAGTGACTTTTTGCATTTAATTTCCTGTGGCAGTTACACTTACATCAACCAGCAACCGTGATTGATGTTCGCTGGCCGAGTTATAATTGTTGAGACAATCACTTGCTGGGACCACAAAAAATATCACTTCACCCTTCGTGGGATCTCAACCTAAAAGAACGCGTCGAGTGTATCCTGAGGATGGTTTATTTATAATTGTTGAGACAATCACTTGCTGTGACCACAAAAAATATCACTTCACCCTTCGTGGGATCTCCACCTAAAAGAACGCGTCGAGTGTATGCTGAAGATGGTTTATTTATAATTGTTGAAACAATCACTTGCTGTGACCACAAAAATATCACTTCACCCTTCGTGGGATCTCCACCTAAAAGAACGCGTCGAGTATATGCTGAAGATGGTTTATTTATAATTGTTGAGACAATCACTTGCTGTGACCAAAAAAATATCACTTCACCCTTCGTGGGATCTCAACCTAAAAGAACGCGTCGAGTGTATGCTGAAGATGGTTCATCTGAACCATTATGAAACGTGACAGAGGCAACCCCATCATCGTTGATGCCATTTGTTCAATTAGACATTTGAAACATACATGTATGTTGTCACCAATTTGTGTTTGACGCGTGGCCACTATCACTAGTCAAACCATTGTGAGCAAGCTACGACGCAGACTTCTGGTGTGATGAGGCGTGTGTGAGGTTATTGCGACCTATGTAGGACGTACGTGGAACGATGATCTAGTGAGGTCTGTAAAAACATGAGTCGTATATACGGAGACGTGTCTCCAGCCGGTCTTGTGTTATTGTTACGCCGCTGGGCGCACGAACTCTTCTGAACGATCTGTCATAGTGAACATTTTCATTGTGGATCCGACGGATATAATATTCTTGAACAATGGTGTTTGCAAGAAACAAGTAGCTTAGATTGAGTGAGGTGTTGTTTAGAGCGGATATCACTATTCGTAGTTATTTATATTTGATATTGTTGATTTATTTTTGCACATCGCGGACATATGTTGGAGTGAGTTCTGCGCAGTCTAGTGCGACAGTGTGTTATCTTAAAGGTGGTTTTGGTTATGCTCAGCGATTATACGTCACGATGATACCCACTCTCAGATTGTTACGTTGGAAATACACACGAACTGTTGCTCGATCAAAAACGATCATAATGCGACATTTGATTCGCTCATTGAAAATGACACATTCTCCGTTCATGTGTCGCACTGTACCTTTAATTTCGCACTGTTTATTTGATGCTTCTAACTCCTGATGTACGACCGGATGGAACGCTGTGTATTACGCTGAACATAATGAATAATGTATCT
The DNA here is from genome assembly GCA_033239005.1 of Lamellibrachia satsuma. Taxonomy (NCBI): domain Eukaryota; kingdom Metazoa; phylum Annelida; class Polychaeta; order Sabellida; family Siboglinidae; genus Lamellibrachia; species Lamellibrachia satsuma. The sequence continues at coordinate 2,177,437 of BSQZ01000014.1, read as the reverse complement.
ATTTATTTATATAACTTAAACAATACATAACAAAATTGGCATTATATTTATATTCCATTTTATATTAGCTTTTGTCGAGATTTTATTTTAAATACCATCAGCAAAACAAATGTAGGCCTACATGTTGACATGTTGACATGTTGACATACATGAATCACACCGACATCGGTGGACTAAGCATTCCACATCAGTGGGAACGTTGTGAAATATTAAACATAATCCTTCCCTCCTTCCCTCCTTCCCTCCTTCCCTCTCCCTCTCTCCCTCTCTCCCTCCCTCCCTCCCTCCTTCCCTCCTTCCCTCCTTCCCTCCTAAGATGACTCAATGCAGTATCGTGACATCACAAAATGATCAAAGATGAGTGGCCATGTCAAATTAGATGGCTATTGGTGACACGATGTCGTTGGATTTAGGAGACACATTTTCGAATTGTGTGACGTCATTGACATAGGGAACCCTCAACTAATTGTTTCCCGGAATTGTGTGATGTCATTCACATAGGGAACCCTCGACTACTTGTTTCCCTGAATTGTGTGATGTCATTGACACAGGGAACTCTCGACTACTTGTTTCCCGGTATTGTGTGATGTCATTGATATAGGGAACCCTCGACTACTTGTTTCCCGGTATTGTGTGATGTCATTGATATAGGGAACCCTCGACTACTTGTTTCCCGGTATTGTGTGATGTCATTGACATAGGGAACCCTCGACTACTTGTTTCCCGGTATTGTGTGATGTCATTGACATAGGAAACTCTCGACTACTTGTTTCCCGGTATTGTGTGATGTCATTGACATAGGGAACTCTCGACTACTTGTTTCCCGGTATTGTGTGATGTCATTGACATAGGGAACCCTCGACTACTTGTTTCCCGGTATTGTGTGATGTCATTGACATAGGGAACCCTCGACTACTTGTTTCCGGTATTGTGTGATGTCATTGATATAGGGAACCCTCGACTACTTGTTTCCGGTATTGTGTGATGTCATTGACATAAGGAACTCTCGACTACTTGTTTCCCTGAATTGTGTGATGTTATTGACATAGGGAACTCTCGACTACTTGTTTCCCTGAATTGTGTGATGTCATTGACATAGGGAACCCTCGACTACTTGTTTCCCGGAATTGTGTAATGTCATTGACATAGGAAACCCTCGACTAGTTGTTTCCCGGAAAGTTTGCATGCAATACAAACAAAACGAGTTTCCCGGAATTATGTGATGTCATTGACACAGGGAACCGTCGACTACTTGTTTCCCGGAAAGTTTGTATGCAATACAAACAAAACGAAATACAATTACAACCAAATGTTTTTGACTGCTGATATGTTGATATCATTTGGAGAGAAACCACGTTTGATAACAATGTTACGTCATATTAGTGTTGTATGGTGTCAAGTAAACAATCTTGTTTAATATCTGTTACACAGGTATTGTACTGTGTTTTGTCTGGTCTGACATTTGTACACGTTACAATGGAATCAGGTTTGTACAGTCGAAATGTTTTAGTCTAAATTAGTCTAATGTTCCAATAAGTGGATCTGTTAATTGTTTGCACTGCTTACTGCATAACTTTGCGAAACCAATGTTATCGCGTTGCGTGTACAGTTGTTCATTGTTAACTGTTAGTTATAATAGTTATTGTTGTCATTCGCAGGGCATAAAACGATTAACATACTGGATGTTATAACGGAAGAATCAAGTACAAGTTTAAGCATTACTCACTAATGTAACTAGTCTTGTTTGACATTACCAAATAAATGTTCACGTATAATGTGGTAACCGCCTAGACAATCCACGAGCGGCACACTGTGACGTAATGAAATGGCACTGGTTGTATTAAATGTATATAAAAGATATGTATGTTAACACGTGGAAATCCTGACGTTTGATTATTAAAGGAAGTAGTCCTTTATTTGCCTTAGCAAGACTGTTACCCTAACTGCACGTGGCAAGTGAACAAAAACAACATTTGCCAAACAGTGATTAACACTCTTTGTTGTAACGTGGCTCAGTCTTGCTAAAACCAGTGAATATCTTACAGCGTCTAAATTGATAAACTGACCAAGCGTTTCGCCATCTGCTGGGAAAGCACGCACTTGTCGCTACAGTAACCGACATTCACCAGGTGTCGCGCCAGAGTTCCTCTCACCTGGTTGTCAAGTATCGCCATTGTTTTATGTGCACATATGTGGTGGTCTAACGTGCGCAATCACATTTATATTCGAGAAAAGTTTAAATGCAGCGCAAAGAAATACCTTCAACATAGTTACAGTGCTTAGCATTTGTCTGAAAAGCGGCCCACTGTCGCCAACAAGGTATTAATTGTATAAATGTAATGTGCACATTTGCTCAAATATTAATATGCTAGCCAAGTTGTCCGACGTTGCACGGGAGAAAAGGTAAAAACTGTTGACTCCTTGCACTATCCAGTCACGTTGTGGCAGTGCAATAACAATGGCAATGACATCTTCGCGCAACAAAAAAATCGCGTACAACTGCCGGTGGACGTTTGACGTTTGACGTAGAACACGTGACAGAAAGTTGGCAGAAAAGTGCACCGCGGTACTGCTATATTGCTGCAGTTGTACGCTCCAATTGTACTACTGAGTTACGTCATTTACGTCAAAGTCATGTCAAAAGTCCACATTGGTTCCTTCAACGTAATGTCCTAACCCCGGGTGTGTTTTTGGGGGTACGTGCGTGCGTGCGTGCGTGCGTGCGTGCGTGCGTGCGTGTGTATATATGTGTGATGATGATGTATAAAGTGTGAAGAAGGCTGTTTTACGTCATTCGCTAGGTGGCAGCACCGTTGTCTTACCTTACTAGCTAGGTATGCATTACTCAGTTGGCCTAACCAGGCAGAGCAAAGACTTAGAAAAAAAATTCAATTATCAAACGTTATTCCGGAATTGTTTAATAATAAAACATAACAACGTCGCGAACAATGCCAACAAAATGATATTGTTAAATGTACACAATACAGGACACAGACGCTACGCATACAACTATTATTATATACAAAATAGTATATCATATGTTATGACACATAAATAATCGCTTTTTCCAATTGAATAGAACATTAAGTCTGATCTAGTGAATATATTAAATTCAGGTATATTATATATACTATTCACCAAGTCATAATGAGACTGAATGTAGGAACTGCACCACCACGACAGGTTAGAACTAGTGCAACTTCCTGAGAAATGCGAATGTTTGATACTAAGCGGCACATACACTTATACGTATGTAGACACATGTGTGTGTGTATATATATATATATATATATATATATATATATATATATATATATATATATATATATATATATATATATATATATATATATATATGTCTGTAAGTATGTATGTATGTATGTATGTATGTATGTATGAATATATACGTATGTATGTATGTATGTATGTATGTATGTATGTATGTATGTATGTATGTATGTATGTATGTATGTATGAATATATACGTATGTATGTATGTATATGTATGTTTTGTCATATGCTGGCAGCTGCTTCTTTTGCGTCGTATATCGTTGTATTTTTGGCACAAAATACATTATTTTCCGATCCAGGTTCACAGGGTACGGACGAAAGAGGAAAGAATAAATCAGGTTCTGTTACAATAATGTTAATATGTGTATGTCTGTCTGCATGAAAAGCGAGGACGTCTTCCAGGGTATCTGCAGTCCACTGTAATTCAAGGGTTCACGGGACGGGGTTCTGATGTTAAATTATATTAGTATCGAGTTGTATCGTACATTGGTGTCTTGAGATAGTCCACGAGGAACAAGAACTCCTAACGACAGGACATTCGTAGAATGATAAGAGTGCGATTGGGTGTTTCGAGCAAAGCTAATTAATACATATTATATTCGTATACATCACAAATTCAGTCAGATGTAGTTTCTTATGCAACACAGTCCTGGATATAGCTCAACGCGATTGGATAATTACAAAGATGTCCACAGGCGATCGGAAAGACGCACGTGCGCGAAATGGTTGTCATTAGGAAAATGAAAGATTAGCATTGAGGAGATAACAAGACGCGAGATCGTAATATCATAAAAAAAACATACAGCAAGTATATGCTTGCGTGTCCCTACGTGCGTACATTGAAACGGAAATTATTTTACAACCAGAATTATATATTTCAAGGTAATATTTCTACGTATATACAATCATTTTTCTTCTGCAGTCACAATCGCCCCAATTCGTCGTAGGATTAGCTACATCATATCTCCTTATGCTGGATATATTCCGTTATACGTGTGTCATATTCCGTTATACGTGTGTCATATAAGCGTTACATATGCGCACTATTATCTACACATTTACGGTGTCACGTGTACGTCTACTTGTATCAGTTTCGACGTGACACATGTCATCAGCGCGCACGCCCTCCTATCGCTAAGTCAATTGTTTGGTGCGAACACATATTAATCAAAAAACTACCGTGTTTAGACTAAATATTTTCCAATGTTCCGGTAACGCTATAAACACATCTTGTCCACTATACGCGCACGACATTTAATTTGTGCGATTTGCTAAACGCCAACGTGTGTGAGGTTTCTTTTGATAACAAAGTTGGAATATTTCAAACCACCTACCTCCACAACGATGTTTACATTCGTCAGGCCTTACCATTCATAAGAGGAATGTTAAGCAGAGATAGTTTGTCTTCAGCACTAAGACCTTGTGCACGTCAAAGTTTGAAACGTCAGCCATTGCGTCCTCGTGTAATTGATCTATGTGTCACTACCAAATCGTGCCTCGACCATCTCGTGTGCTAACCAATTCGTGCCACTATCAAATCGTGCCGCAACCAACTCGTGCCACAACAAACATGTATGCACAGAAGTGTTATGTTCAGAATATGGATGCTATTGTTCACCTTTGTCGTGAAGACGTGACATTATTAAATAATACTAAAGATCACCTATAACTGTTAATAAAAAAAATAATTCTGATTAGCCGGCTCGGCTTTGTGAACGACGAATTAGCAGTGGGACGAATTTGTGTGGGACAAGTTGGCAGCGGGCCAGCTATATGAGGTATGAGTTGGCGTTGTTACTTCTAAACCAGTCAATCATTCTCCGCCAACGCGTACACCGCTTCCGGTCCTGTCCGGCTGCTACATAATCGTCCAGCGAGGATTGTTCAAATCGGACCCTCCGGAAACACCCGTCTCATAGTTCGCACATTGGCATGTTCTTGTCGCGTTATTTACCGCGTAGTCAACACGTGGCCGTAGAAGTGACGTCATCAACATATTACCATAGAAGTGACGTCATAATCAGACCCGGGTTCGTTGCTCGGCCGAGTGGCGGTGGTCAGACGTTGCTTGTCCAGTAGACGAGTTGATCAACGCCGTTCGCCGGCTTTTTGAGTTGGATCAGCTGACGCCGCGTGTTCTGGAGTGAACTACACCGCGGATGTGCGGGATTGATGGACTGCGGAAGGGAAAATAACGTGAAACTTTCCTTGGAAGTAACGGGGCTGGTAGGCTATGTGTGCTAATGATGGCATCAGTAACGACAATGGTTTAATCTGTACAGAAATGTCCATTGGTAAATTTACCCTGGTTTCAATAGTTTATCCTTTTTACCTATGGAGGGTCAAGAGAATGTGTACTAAATTATGACTACATTGACATGTTTAAAATTTTCTTATCGAAAAAATATGTGAAGATACTAATGTTAAGTTATTGATGTAAATATGCACAAACATGTCGAAAAGGAAATTGTTGCCTATTTAGTAGTTTTTCACAATTAAGAGTACATCAGATTATCCAGTGGTAGACTTAAAGTTAGCATTCTACACACGCACGCACGCACGCACGCACGCACGCACGCACGCACGCACGCACGCACGCACGCACGCACGCACGCACGCACGCACGCACGCACGCACGCACGCACGCACGCATACAAGCACACACACGCAAACACACACACACACGCACACGCACGCACGCACGCACGCACGCACGCACGCATGCATGCAAGCACACACACGCAAACACACACACACACGCACACACACACACGCACGCATACGCACACACACACCCACACACCCACACATACACTCAAACACGCACGCACGCACACACACACCAGACACATAAAACAGTTATGCGCTTCGTATTCAGTGTGTTAATAAAGCTGTTTATGTGTACCAACATGTTAGTACTTTACAATTTCGACCTTGCGCTAGGACTTACGTCTGACGTAGACAGGTAAATTGATGACGTACGCGAAGAGCGCCGCCTGCCGACACGTTTCCCCAACCGCCTGGCCCGGTAGCGTTGCCAACGTTTACGTACTGCCGTTCGCACCTGAACAGAACGTTTTCAGTTTTATTTCATAAACTATTTGAAACAATATTTTCAGTCTTTGATCACGTTGGTGGTTGCTTTAAATATATTAGATGAACAGACCACGATTTGTTTGCTGAGAAAAGCATTGAAACATTGAATATGTTAGTCCATGTGCCAGACAAGATTTGATTCTCAAATTGAGGGACTAATTCCCACTATGATATTCAGTTACACCATTGTTTGAGGTGTCCGAAAATGGGTGATGGACATATCAGAAGCGTAGCTTAATAAAACATAGAATTTAAGACATATGATTAGCGATTGCTTATAAATACGCACGTAATCTGTTTTCAATCGTGTGGCACTAGAACATGTCCCAATAATACATTTAGCGGTATAATCCGTTGCCGCAGTAATCGATTGTAACCGCACATTACTTTAGCATGTGCTTCCACCCAGCTGTTATACGAGGTAACTAGGCGTAACTTCTAGTTGGCTAAAATACATTCCAAGATCTCTTTGTACGCAAAATACAGAGAGAATGCCTCGAAACCTCCGTCATTACGTAGAATACCATGAGGCAGAGGTAATATTTCGAACTGACAAACTTACAAAGTCGCACGTAAATTGGCTGTAGTTTCATTTTGTTTAACACGGAGCCAACTAGAATGAAATAAATGTGAGATGACAGAATGTGGTGTAACAATTGGAGAAGAGAAAAGTGAAACATGGAAGAGCAACTTGTGTAATTTGCAGCCAAACATCAAACATATCTGAGCTGAGCAAACCAGACGATTCTGATCCCGGCGGACGATGTACGAGGCAGCGGCCGTGCGAAAGTTTGATCCTATTTTGCAGTTAGCGCCAGACAGCCCGCATGAACTTTCGGACATTCAAATCCACTACCACAAAGTATACAGATCAGAATTCACGCACAAAAAGTCGTTGACAAAATGTACAGAGCAGTGGAACAGTTCTGCGCACAGACGATCAACAGATGCGCCCTCGTGTAACAAGGGACGGGTTTATGGGGAAAAAATGCATATTTTGTCTGAGTGTAGCAAAATACCCGAAAAACACACTCGGGAAGCCCTTAATCATGCGGTTGAACTTCTTGAAAAAGTGTTGGCTGCAGAGATTACGCAAGGCCTGGAAACAATAAACAACCGCGATACGCAGTGAGCAAGACATTCAGTACAACGTGAATGAACAGCCTTCATTATTTTGTTTCAATACATCAGAAACGATGTATTTTCCTAACAGCGTATACTGCCACTCGTTGACCTGACAAGCACGTTCGTGTCTTCAATGACATCAGCGGGGACGAGCGAGGTCAGCAGTTCAACAAAGAAAAATCTTCGGCGGGAATTAGAGACCGAGTTTGGTGACTCGTTGATTTTTTCACAGAGAATCGTCGCGTGTATCTGATGCCAGATGATCTGTTTTTATGCAAATCTGCCAAACCGTTTTTCCGTAAGAGAGAAATGTAGACTGTATGGTAATGTTGCCGTATAAAGTCTCCAGATGGGGTAACCTTTTTGTTTCCATGTACCAACAACATCCAGAAGCAGTACAGATGACATCCGGAATGACAGAAATATAGCAAATTGCACAACGTTTAACACGAACGTAAACAGTGTATAATTTATTTAAATAAAACATTTCCAAAACTGAAGTAAAACAAATATAGTAGACCAAATGAATTTTTTTTGTATTTTCCTTGATAGGTTCCAGTATATTTTTGACAATTATGTTTATAAAGATATAGTATGAGTATTGCCGTACTCGGAATTTTATGATGCACAACTTTAAAATACAACCGCCATATTTGGATGTAGAGCATTAGTTTTGAATAGTTTGACTTGCGCTTGAAAATGGCTGCCATGTCTAAAGATGGCATCCAAAAAGGTAATAACCTACGCTACTGAAATGTCCATCACACATTTTCGGACACTTGAGGCATAACTGAAAATGATAATGGGAATTAGTCCCTTAATTTCAGACTCAACTTCAGTAATTGTAGGCTTGGTTCGTGGACTATGTGAACAATGTAGCATTCTTCTAAGAAATGTTATACAATTGTTGTAGCAAATGTCTACGCTTCAGTCATGACAGCAGTTCTATTTGTTTTGACTACAACCATAATTATTATTATTTTTAACGCGCTGTATCCAACGTGTACCTTTCTATATAAATCATATAACTGCATTAAACGAATTAAAGAATACGTTTTATGTTATGCTATAAAAAGCATGTTGTAATATGGTAGCTCAATCAAGCTATCTTCATTATGCTCCAATATGGTAGCTTAGTCAAGATATCTTCAGTATGTTCCAATATGTTAGCTCAATCAAGATATTTTCAGTATGCTCCAATATGGTAGCTCAGTCAAGATATCTTCAGTATGCTCCAATATGGTAGCTCAATCAAGATATATTCAGTATGCTCCAATATGGTAGCTCTGTCAAGATATCTTCAATATGCTCCAATATCGCAGCACAATCAAGATATCGAGTGAATATGCCTTTTGTTCGACTTCCCTCGCTCAATAAGACATCATATAATCTTGCGAATAAGCCGGAATCTCTATGAGATTACTTCATGATAATCATCTTACAGGACGGAACTGTCCATCCCATTTCCATTTGTCGTTACAAATCCATTTATCGGGATAATGTTATTGATCTGTACTGGACACTTACCTCGCTGTTCATGAAACAGTAAATGATGGAAATGAAGATACCCTGAAAGCAGAAAGAGAGATAGTTTAAAATAGCACACGGAATGAACGTATTAACTAGATTGGAGGAATATTCAAATTGCAAGATCGAAATCTTAGCAGTTCCTCTTGTCTCCTGTCGGTACACGTTTACTCGCCACAGGCTCTGGCAAAAGCCTTCGGATCCGGCAGGACATGGTCCATTGCTTGATTATCCTCTCCACTGTCACATTCGGTAGGATCATTTTGGTTGAGTACACACTTCTACATAAGGGTTTTGCAGCGTCCGACACAAGTTCCAGTGCAATCACCAAACATTAACCATGCAGCTGTACGGTTTACCATCCAACGACTTAACAACAAAACACTTCATTCTGTTGGGTGTTGGTTCATGTTTGAGTAGGGTTGGAGTGGTTCACATTCCGGCTTGGTTCTTTCTATTCGTTCAACGCTTGTATATGCTTTGAACAATGACATTATGATGCACTTAAGTTTTACGCAATTACTATTAACAAGAGTAAACATAATAGCGACTGTCGTAATTTGATAGCAATTATGGTTACATTAGATAAATGTGTATTACGAATACAAGGGCATTCATATTTGCTGCGCAGTTTTGCAGAGAGGTGATCAAATTAGGATATACAGTTGACTTATTACAATCAGTTCCGGTCAGAATATTATGATTCTATAAAGCGGCCGATACATTTATACGGCACATTTTACTAATCGGCCGTGTTTTTGTTCCAAGTGAACATTATAGCATGTTAAGATATGCTTAGTTTACACGCGTACATTCGTATTTATTATGCACTCAGCCAGGGCTAAATGTAAATACCAAGGCATCAGGGACGGTCACTTGCAATAGATCGGGTTCCCTGAACTGTTCTTTTAGGTTGGCCATAGCTAGAAACTAACTCAGCCATGTCGCTGTACCTGTGTCGATTGTGAAACGGCGTTGATCACCCGATATGCCATTTCCAACGCACTGTTCTCCTTCTCTTCAATGAAGAAGAACACATTGGTGAGTCCGAGCAACGGAAAGAGCACTGCCGTCGCCTTCGCTGCCTTCCTGTTGTAATGAGACATACACATTGGTGAGCCCGAGCAACGGAAAGAGCACTGCCGTCGCCTTCGCCGCCTTCCTGTTGTAATGAGACATACACATTGGTGAGCCCGAGCAACGGAAAGAGCACTGCCGTCGCCTTCGCCGCCTTCCTGTTGTAATGAGACATACACATTGGTGAGCCCGAGCAACGGAAAGAGCACTGCCGTCGCCTTCGTCGCCTTCCTGTTGTAATGAGACATACACATTGGTGAGCCCGAGCAACGGAAAGAGCACTGCCGTCGCCTTCGTCGCCTTCCTGTTGTAATGAGACATACACATTGGTGAGCCCGAGCAACGGAAAGAGCACTGCCGTCGCCTTCGCTGCCTTCCTGTTGTAATGAGACATACACATTGGTGAACCCGAACAACGGAAAGAGCACTGCCGTCGCCTTCGCCGCCTTCCAGTTGTAATGAGACATACACATTGGTGAGCCCGAGCAACGGAAAGAGCACTGCCGTCGCCTTCGCTGCCTTCCTGTTGTAATGAGACATACACATCCGTACAGGTTTGTGAAGTGGTCGTTACACCATACAACACCTACTACTTTAATAAATTCTGAAACATTTATAGCTTTATTTTCTAATATGAATCTAATTGTCTTATATTCGGTTAAATAACGTATAGTACTATGTTCTTATAAAACAACCATACTTATATCTTATTATACAACAATTATATTCTTGCCATCTTATACTACAATTGTATTTATTACTTCTTATACACAATGATAGTCATATCTTCTTATACACAATGATAGTCATATCTTCTTATACACCCATTATAGTCCTTACGTCTTATGCAGCACTTATAGTGCTCTATTGTTTTTCACCACGTATAGTACTACATTGATGAAAACAATCATAGTCCGATTTTCTTATTCACAACTCATATTCTTGTGAATTCATAGACTCTCTTTTGAAAGTACCAACATACTTCATATTCCTTTGCACGGTCCTCTAACAACTGCCTGTGGACAACGGCCAGGGAATGTGGACCCTACCATTCATAGTCACCCTGACATTTGCGGAGTGCTCAAAACGCATAGACAATCCAGCGAGTCAGCGTTGATACGCAGGGTACGGACATAAGCCTTCACGAATAAAAGCCGTCACGGAAAAACCTCAGCACAAAAGCCATCAACTTTTGAGATGGGGTAGGACAAAACCCCTACTAATTTGATGTTTTTTTAGCAATTCAATAGCATAGCGGGACTCGAGCGTAGGTAAGTTAAGATTTGGGAAGAACGTTTAGGAGGTTACAAGTACGTTTCAATTACATGTAGTACTATATAAACAGATGCTACAACCTGTCCCTTCATGTCGTCCCTTCTTCCGTTTCGCCAACTCTCACTGATTCACCCTCTCAATATGGATATACTGATATTATTCCCACTTTACCTTATGCGCATTAGGAATGACCCTCCAAATTGAATACTTACTAAAAAGATAAATATAAAATACTTTTGGCAGAAATCAGAGTTTTTCTTGAGTTAAATCTAACTACTTTTAATTAGGCATATCATTTTTTTATTTATGCATATCATTTTACTTAATCCAAAAAGAACTTAGATTTAACTCTGATTTCTGCAAAGCCACAGTTTGTACTGTATTGCTAGAAAGAAACCACATCCAATTAATGTTCTGCTCATTTTGGAACCAGTAGCTAGTAGGGCTTTTGTCGTACCCCTCCGAAATGATGAGGGCGTATGTCCTAACTTCGCTACGTGCGTATTCTGTCACACCTTCTGCATAATGTAAGAAATAAATAAATGGAATTTGGTAGAAATCATTGAGTGTGAGTAAGTTTATTGTTCGGCTACAATGAATGTTGTTGAAATCCAAACGCCATATTGTGCGACTGACGTCACACGATGTTGCCGGTTTTATAACAAATAGCTACTCATTTTATACGTGGCTATGGTTATTGTCAAGTAACTAGTAATAAGTCATATGAGAATTATTATAAACATGAAGTATGTGTTGATTGGATTTTAATCAGATTACAAATGTCCTCGGAGAATGAAGTTTTCGGCCGGCTGGTCCTGGAATTTCCCGAAATGCGTCATTCCGGAATGATGAAGTCTACGAAGACGAATGTGCTGACGTTGCGACACAAAATTTGATAACCCCCTGAGTCCATCATCGTTACCGCCAGCTCTCTAAGTATTCACACCTTGGCTTCTTTTGGCCATCAAATCAACTCCAGCTCACCTTTTCCCGGGGCAATTATTGATTTCATCAACTCAGTTTGACTGACTTGCCGCTGGCTAACTTAGCGGATTTGCTTTACTCAAATAACAATGCGTTGGAACTACGTGAAGCCATGGTTGTTGAAGAGTACGTCACGATGGATGATGATTTGCCAGTGGCTGAAGCACTGGACGCCGACTGGGAATACACTCGGCTACTCAGGTTCAAGGAAGGACAAAGCGACGCGACCGAAAGTGCTGCCGGCAGTGAAGCCGACGAAGTGCAGGTAGAGCAACCTCGTCTGATTACGTAAGACAAGGACGCGCTGAAGTGAACCCAACTACACTCTGGACAAAAATAACCTCTCCTGTTTAACATGGTTGTCGATATGCAGCCCCACTTAGAGCAAAAAGTGCTGACAGGACAGCTGCAAAAAACACACTATAATGCTCTCTTTTTTGGAAAGTGAATTGACTGGTGCCTAAGATGTGACAGCTGAATCTATGTTGTGAACTGTAAAAAATCTGTACACTATGGCTTTGCGCAAACTGACATTCTATTAATGCTCAATGACACGACAGCGTGTACATGGCTGTTAATCGCGTGCAGCACGACTACATCATCCTATCTATATGTTATGTCACTTGGTCCCTTCCTTAGACCAAGTGATGTGGCCACCGCCGCTCTAGGGACGAAGGGGGAAGAAGGAACTCACCTTATCCGGCAGGCCTCCAGTGTGTTGTTGGTCCGCAGTTTCGTCATAAGGATACGGATGATGTTGCAGAGGAACACCGCGTTAGTCTGCAGTGGCAAATATTTGTCATGTAATTTTGGTTTTGTCAAATAAAGACAGGTAAACTATGCAGTTAATGCTAATTGTTTTCATAACAGTAAGAGTGGTGACAATTTAGGTTAGTTGTCAATTCAAAAGTAATACATACAGTCAACAAGAATTGGCTGTTCTGGTAAATAGTGTAAACGTTTAAAGAGAATGTACGGCAATTTTCATTGGCTGATTTATTAGCAAGTTAACATATACAGTGCAGCAGTCTTTATATGTTGTAAAACCTGGTTGTTTAATTTCATCGCTAAATTGTGTGTTTTTCAAATATGCAAGGAGATGAAAGTTTTTGAATTCCCGCTTTTACAATTTCTATCGGTAAATATGCTACAGTATATTTTAATTTAGAAGTAGCTTGATATCAATAATAATAATAATAATAATAATAATAATAATAATAATAATAATAATAATAATAATAATAATAATAATAATAATGGTAATTTCGGTTCTAGAGCAAATAATGGATACATAAAAATGCACATAATTATGCTTGTAATCCAAATATTATTACCTAAAACGCATTTAAATATAGTTTTAATATATATATATATATATATATATATATATATATATATATATATATATATATATATATATATATATATATATATATATATATATATATATATATATATATATATATATATATATATATATATATATATATATATATATATATATATATATATATATATATATATATATATATATATATATATATATATATATATATATATATATATATATATATATATATATATATATATATATATATATATATATATATATATATATTAATAATAATAAGTTAATAGAATTTTAAGTGAATAGCATTTTAATCATAGGAAACATCTCTTATAGCTCCATATGCTAGTTAGCTAATGAAAATCGCCACATATTACCTTTAAACGGATTTAAAGTAACCAATTAAGTATGCACATAAAAATCATCGAGCATGTTTACACAAACAGCTAGCTTCAAACGAAATCCTTGGCTTTGTCACCTGCTGTTACAAAACAGGATGTAGCGCAGTCCGTTACACCTGCAAAACTGCTGACGTGCACTGTATTGGGCAAGTGCAAACGTGACGTCACATGCATGATCATAATGAGATATTACGTAAATATTAATCTAATTTTTGCTCTGTATAATTTTGAAGTCTGAGGAACTTTTATCATTCAACAGTTCACAGGGGCAGCTTTAGTGACATTATATATGCTTCACCTCAACAACAGATGCCAACACAAACAGAACAAGAGCATTGTTCGTTACCTCAGGGATTCTGATTGATTTATTCAGACCTTCAAAAAGTGAAAGTTTTGGTACGCTTTGATAGCCATACTTATTTACCTTCATTTAACCTTTATGTGAAATTTACCGATTTTTAAATGTTAAACGTCATTAAATGGCATTAATTGTGCTGCACAAGGAGACTGCCTACAATAAAATTGTGAAATGTTGGTATTAAGATGGTGTGGGAAATAGAAAATTCATAGAATTGTTGAAAATCGTGACCTTTATATTGACTTGACTTTGAATGTTGAAATCATTGTAAACGTAATAGTAGGCATTAAGTATGTACTTACTAACTTTAAGTTGGATATATGGAATAGTAATATAAATACAAATGACAACACAGTGTTACTTGGCTCATGTATCCAACTGTCATTTTGAGGTTTTTATTTTTTTAGAAAAATGCTGTGCGTCGTCTGTCTGACAGCAGTGCCTAAAACTATAAAAAAAAACATTCGTAATCAACTGAACAAAAACATACTTTTTCTCATAGAGCAAGGTATACCTGTTTCACTGCTGGACTGATGACTGACGTAACTAACCGGACTTACAGTGAGCGAAGCGATGATTGGCACCAGCATGATCCAGGTGTACGGCATGTCGAACCAGCCGTTCCAACAACCGTTCGCGTTATGCATATACATGAAGCTGGACCACGTGAGAACGATCACTGCAGGTAGACCTACACAGGGATAGTAGATGACACATACAGGGATGGGGGGTACAGACATAAGCCCTCACGGACAAAAGCCCTCAGGACAAACGCCTTCAACTTTTCAGAGGGGGTAGGACAAAATCCCTACAAATTGGATAAGGCATTTTTTTTAGGAATTTAATAACAGGTGAGCTGGGACTCGAACGTAGGTGAGTTTATATTTGGGAAGTATGTTTAGGAGGTTACAAGTACGTATCAAAGCAAACTGACTTGCACTGAAATGGCTTCTACGAGTGGATTTGAATGAATGTGTGAGACTGGTTATAGACTAATTGAGATTTCCAATGGTTGTTTGAGTGGGGTACTCGTTTGAACTTCATATTTGGGAAGTAAGTCTAAGAGTTTACAATTACGTTTCAATTACATGTAATACTATATAAAAGGATGATACAATCTGTCCCTTTCCGTCGTCCCTGTGATATTATTGAGCATTAGGAATGACCGTTGAAATTGAATACTTATACAAAAAAGACAAATATAAAATATGCTTTACAGAAATCAGAGTTCTTTTTGAGTTAAATCTAAGTATTTTTAACTATTTTTTTATTTATACACAACATTTACTTAATCCAAAAAGAACTTACATTTAACTCAAGAAAATTCTGATTTCTGCGAAGCCACTGTTTGTACTGTATTGCTAAAAAGAAACCATATCCAATTAACGTTCTGCTCATTTTGAAGCCAGTAGCTAGAAGGGGTTTGTCTAACCCCTCTGAAAAGGTGAGGGCTTTTGTCCGTGAGGGCTTATGTCCTACACTCACAGGTATGGTGGTGGTTGTGGCGGTGGCGGTGGCAAACTCGCCTACACTCACAGGTATGGTGGTGGTTGTGGCGGTGGCGGTGGCTGTGGCGGTGGCGTTTATGGCAGTGGATGTAATTGTTGGGTTGCCAGCGTTGTAAGTGTTGGTGTTGATCCATCAAACCCGCCTACACCATTGTCGTATGTATTGTGCTATGTTACACTTATTCATTGTGACGAGTAAAGCTTATCGTGATGCATTACACATATCATGGTGTTACACTTATCGCTACGTTATGCTCTTTATTTTGTGTTAATGTTAATGCTGTCATTATCTTCATTGTTTCGATACCTTCGACTATCATCTTCCGCTCATCAAGTTGATATATCGTTTATCTGCATTTAGTAAATAACATTAATTGAAGGCAGCGTAATTCGTGTTTCTTATTTAGCCCATTGTAAACTCACCCCATCCGATTGTGTGGAATATCTTGAACGGCGCCTCTTTGTTGAACACGGACACAGCGACCCTGTTGTGGAGGTACAAACCCTCGACAAACGTCCAGAATATGTTGGCAGTAACGGCGTAGTTCTGAAGTACGTTCATCGTCTTGCACAGCCAACTCTGCCACAGAGAATGGGTAAAGATCACATCGATAGAATGACAGCCATGCTTGTTTTACTTTACTTACATTAACATGGATTGGTCAGCCATTAAAGAAAATCAAAGTTGTGGTGAAAATAATAGTTTCCTGTTTAAATGTTCCATTACTATACCATAGATGGCGCCACCAATGTGGCTGGGTTCACTGTACATTATACATCTTCGTATAAAGTAGATAATAGTGTTTTACTGACCACGCAAACGCTTCTAAAATCGCACGTTTGAATTCGGAAGTTTATTTTACTACTGTAGAATCGCTTCAGATCTGGTTGTGTTGTGTGGTTAACACCTCGTGTGAAACAGAAGATTAACCATAACAAGACCTACAAATTATTTGGAGACGAACGGGGAATTCAGCGCGAAGCTCATCGTCTTGCAAACCAACGAGTCTGATCTCCACATAACGCACGATTAGTATAGGTCATAGGTCATACATGTAATGACAAAAACGACAACCACGTTAATTATGATGATGATGATGATGATGATGGTGATAATACCAATAATGGCGGCAAGAAAGACGTCTGAAGTTATGCCGTGAATCGCAAACAGAAACGACTGCTCACAAAACAAGCGGGTTATTGCGTGTTAATCGTATCGTGCTGGAGTGTCTGCTTCGAAAGTAGCAGGTCGGATTGCAACGAAATTGCAAGCTCTGCCGGATGTAGGCAGCCAAATAATTGACGGTCTGGCGACGGGTAATCTAAGCCGAGAGAATCTGGCCGCAGAGACCAGCGCTTTATCGACTCAGCAATGGATATTGCGTAGAGACAGCTGGGAACGGGATTTCGCGTGATGCGAGGTTCACGTCGATTATGATTCGATTTCGATCTTCGCCGGAGCTAGTGGAATAACATCGCTACAATGTTTGTTATCATTTTTGGGGGTGGTTATTTGGGGTAGCTACTGCTACTGTGATACTGTTTCGATAGTTGTGTTACTGTTGCAATACTATGGGGATAGTCTTGCGATATTTATGTTACTATTACAATACTTTTGCGTAAATCTCAAGGCTTACTTAATAGTATAAGTTGATATGAGTTAAGTTATGTATATATGGTATATAAGCTTAGGAAATGTATGTAATGTTGACATTTTTTTTACCATAACATGACGTTGTGTGGTTTATTCACGTAACGTCGAATACTGACAACGCACATTCCTAAAACTGATGTTGTCTGTATGCCAGCACCTTTACAGAGGCTATGTTTGTGAACTTCAAGGAAAACTGTTTATCCTAGAGAGCATTAATGTTCTGGGAATGTACCGTAATCGATGATGGCATCTTTGGCAATGGAAACGTATCTCCCAAGACACTGACGAGGATGGTTTTCAGGGGTTCGTTTTGGCTAGATGCATCCAACAATTACCATGCTGATTTTGACAACATTAATTACCACAGATAGATCAGTGCAATGTCTACGATAACAACTATCATTACTTTGATTTACTATGTATAGTTTTTCATCGTCACATCAACGTGGCGTAAATAGGAAGACTGAACACACTCGACCGTTGACCGTTTCATGGCCAGCCTAGGCTACGCGCACGCGGCCATTTCCTGTCCATCCTACATCAATCAGGCGGGATCAGCCGATAAGTATTTCACACATCCTCTTGTGCACTCACCGCAGCGGCGAGGTGCCACCAGTCCAGCAATAAAAATGTCTGAATGGTGCATTACTCGCTGGCCGCTGATGCGCCACGTATGTGCTGCTATAGGGGTAAGACCACAGTTGACCTTCCTGTTTATTGTTTCACACGAATGTAGGGCGTATTAAATTGTGATATGTGAATGTAAAGAATTCATATGATATGACATAAGTACAATTGAGCAGGCATCTTCACAGGTATGTTTGTAGAAGCTATTGGCTGTGAAATGTTTTTTTGAGAGTTTAACATTGTTCTGCTATGGGCCACGTGCATGAATATATGGATATTTGTATAAATACGGGCGATTTAAAACAGCTGGATGTGTGTGTGTGTGTGTGTGTGTGTGTGTGTGTGCGTGCGTGCGTGCGTGCGCGCGTGCGTGTGTGAGTGTGTGAGTGTTTGTGTGTGTGTGTGTGTTTGTGTGTGTGTGTGTGTGTGTGTGTGTGTGTGTGTGTGTGTGTGTGTGTGTGTGTGTGTGTGTGTGTGTGTGTGTGTGTGTGTGTGTGTGTGTGTGTGTGTGTGTGTGTGTGTGTGTGTGTGTGTGTGTGTGTGTGTGTGTGTGTGTGTGTGTGTGTGTGTGTGTGTGTGTGTGTGTGTGTGTGTGTGTGTGTGATTTTGACAAAACGTGGTCAGCATGTCAACGAGATTATGACAGTTGCAGTGAAAACATTTCAGAATGTTTGGTAGTCAAATTTTCTTACAATCAAGCAAAACGTTAACATGGCCACCAATGCAATTTTGCCATGTGGTCTGACATCCATTCGCTAGGAGAAAGGAAGCCAGGAGTAGTGTGTTGGTCACAGGAATCGAAAGTCATTCGCCCAATTAGATTAATTAATATGTTAATATAGTAAATTAAATGCATGGACAATTGTTGGTTAAAATGGTTCGTTCGTACTATAATGTTTAATCAAGATTGTATTCCCGAAATGATTACGCATATCTTATGCTAACTCTAATGCAAATACAGCTGCTTCTTTGTGGAAATGCAACTATTACGACACATTAGACAATTCCCTCGTTGCTAGGTACTATAACAGGAAACGCGAAAAACGATGTGAACAACTGTACGAGAACTTTGCATATTTGCGCGTACGTGTTGGTTTGCACGAGTATATTAATTTCTTGCAAATATCTTAAATTAATACCTTCATATTCATTAAAAAAATTACAGTATTGGAAATACACGTATTGCTGTCATGAGTAAATATCGACACCCGTTTAGAAAATAACCAATGCAGATTGTTAACTTTGATTATTACCGAAACACCGAATAACACTATAAAAATCACCTGTTAAAATTCCGTTGATTCAATGTCCTGATCAAAGTTATCAGTGTTGAATCAGTGATAGAAATTGTCTAGACGCAATAGCGAGTGCCGAACGGTCTATTCAATGCACCTTTGGGTGACAAGCGCCTGTCAGCCTCGGTGCAGATCATTACCCAATTACGACGTGTTCGGGTCATATTGTGGCGTGCCCATGTTTACAAATGCACACGTATATCTATTTATTTTATAACTGCTTCCTCAGTTAATTTAGCCTATTGTAAATCCGGTTCATTGGTGTCCAAATATGTAGTGCGTGAATAGTTTATGTAAAAATTCACTTAAGTCGTTAGATCTGGTAAGGATTAAAATAGTGGATATCCAAAATGGTAAACACTGTGTGGGTCAATGCAAATTATGGGCGTGACCTCAATCCTCTCTCCGATCATATGACAAAATTACGAAATTTCACCAAGGAAGAAAATCGTGATTTTTCTGCATTTCGATTTTCACTTCAGTTAATTCTTGAACAAGCATTAACTAATATAATAGTTTGATTGAATCTGATGATTTCTCAAAAACTACATGCAAAAGTTGCACAAACGAGCTAGCCAGTTGCAGTTGGTACGTTGTCGAAATCGAATTGATTAAGCACCTTTAAATTCTAAGGTAAAATAATTAATATAATTAATATAATTTCTTATATGAATATACTAGTGTGTGCGTGCGTGCGTGCGTGCGTGCGTGCGTGTGTGCGTGTCTGTGTATGTACGTACGAATGCCCCTAGTTTACTCATGCCAAACAGACAACAATTTATGTCGGGAATGTGAACCCGTCGACGATAGAAGTTGAGTGACGTACAATCACGTGCGTGACGTGTGACCTCGCTGACGAGGTCAGCGGCAATAAAGACCATCACTGGCAATAAATGTGCTATCTGCAGAAATGGTACTGGTGTTGATACGTTAACAACGCGGTGTGCTGTTGCGTTAAGGTCTTCTACTCTCTGCTGTTTTCAGTATACATGGTGCCCAAACCCATGCGTACGGTTCAATTTAGAAGCAAACGGTGATCGGTAGCAAACACCAGTGTGTTTATTATCTATCGTAATATTCGTTATGCTGGTGGTTCTGAATATGATTATATATAGGAAGTTTGCTTTCGACAGACCTGGTATTACATAATCTTTGACATGAAAGGTCGTTGTCCTAACCGGTAGAGAACCGCGTCCCTTAAGTAGTACCGCGTTTCTCCTGTTACTAAGATATCTACTAATGTTTACTAATATGTATACAATTTCAGGCGAAATGTTTGCGTTGCTTGAAAGCATATCTGCGCGGCGCGGATTAGTATCGTTTATTAAATTCACCCTAAGATATGCGAAAAACACATTTCCCTTTTGGGGACTATTATAATTTATTATTTCATTTTATTATTATTTGATATTTAGTCTGCAGAAGTTGTCCTGGTGTGATTTGCTTTGAAAACATTGGACAGCGAGTTAAGTGTAAATATATTTACTTCGCATGTGGAAGGCGACGAATTAAAACCATCGCTACCTGGACACTTCTACATTTCTTCCAACATCGGTGGCTAATTTCGAATCTGCAAGCTACCGCCGAATTTCAGTTGACTTCGCTTTAGAGCAATGCAATAATACATATTGGTGTCGATTACATGTGTATCTGACTTGATAACTAATCACCACAGGTTGCTTATACGATTGGTATTACGTAACTTTATTATTAATATATATTTTTTTAGATTTCGATAATAGTATGTTTATTTAGTAATTGTTTCTTGAACAAACTGGCGTGGGGGTTGTTTCTTATGAATAAACATTCAACCTTCTGACAGAAGTGACGTTTAACCCTTTATTGGATGAATTGTTTTAACTATTCTAAAATAAAATAATTTATCCACCTATGTTATTATGATGTATTCAACAAACCATATGCAAAAAAAATTATGAAATAAATATGTTATATACACTAACTTGGTATGTTGCCTGAGGGCAACACTATCTAACGAAGCATATTTCTACAGAAAGTGCCCAGTAGTAAATTTATGTTCATATTTCATGATCCATGTGATAGCGTTTAACACACACACACTCACACACACATTATCGGCATGTAGATACAATGAAGTAATGTCGGACGAGCCATGCTAGTTTCGTGTACCAACATATCAGACGCAAACTGATACTCAAAAAGCCATCAGGACGCCCATTTAGTTGTTATTTTAGTTCGCTCGCGTCTTATGCACGAGCTTAGTGGAAACGCAAATAATTGCCACAAAGTCGATGCTCGGGAAAATGGAAGGAAATTGAGATCATGATTTGATGGATGCTGGTGGAGCGCTGAGAATAGCTGATGCAGACAAAACTAGTCTTCTTCTGTTATCCTCTTATGTCAAGGGCGTCGCACATAGTGGAAATTATCATAAGCCACTTTCACTAGTCAGTATCAACAAATCGTGAGTGTTTGTGCTGTCAACACGTGGTTTAACAACCCTAGAGTAAAAAGAGGTTACGATGATATCAAACTGAAGCGTTGAAGATATTGAATGGGCATGAAATATTGAGATAATTTGTTTCTCACTTAAAAACGACACTAACATTGATGACGGATCAGTGTAGATTGAATATCAAAAAGTACTCGTTCTCACAGAGGACAATAAATCGATGGCACTGATTATCCACCAAATGTGTAAATGCTTAAAATGAGACACATTTAAAACAAGATTTACAAATATTTCAGAAGGGCGGGTTATACATAGATGAACAACAGCTGGAGTGCCAGTAAGCCAAAGGCTTCCGTGTCCACTTTGCCACCTGCTTGTTTTGCCTTGGAATTGGAGGTGAATCACCCTTATCAGGCGGGTGTTATCTAACCATTAGACCACCCCACTAAAGCGGTGTTCTCTAATGGACAGCTTGGTGTATTGCGCGTGTACACTTGTTTCCGTTTTTGTAACCAGGTTTTATTTACAGGACCAGATGGCTGGCCCCAACGTCATCACTTCTCATCCTGGCTTGGAACCGATAGTATTGGGTCCTTTGATGGTAACACATGGCGCTGTCCCTGCTGATGCTTGTAGTAAGTGTGTCCTCCGGGTTTACTTTCCCTCAGGGACTGTCCACTGGGACTAATGAGTTTAATCTGCCCATGAACTATCCTGCTCTCATTCTACTAGTCCATATTAGAGCCAATGTTTGTCGCTAGAGGCCATGTGTTTATCAGCAGTGCTGAACTTTTAGTCAAGAGAAATTCATCTGCCAGCCTCCACCAGCAACATACCGTGACTATGCATCTTAACTTTGCCAAACGTTTCTTTTTAACTATGTACAATGTATTAGTATGTATTTTTGAAACAATCTACGTAGAAATTAGCTTCTAATGTAGGAACTATTTTTTCAGTTTGTATTCGCCATGCGGTAGAGTAAAATGTTCTCTCTAAACAATCCTTTCTCCCTTCATCTCGCCAGTATATCAAATAGGAACTTTGTTGGATATATATGGGTATCTACGGGCAGCATTATATAACTTAGCGTTTTGTTTTTATTTTCTCGATTGGTATGTACAGAATATGTTTGATCATTAACCTAACGTTAACGTGAGAGAAATTCCAAAGTTGATTGATTTTGTATAAAAAGCAGCAAATCAACAAACTGGTCCAATCAAATTCCAGAGACCACTGGGAATTCCCAGTTAGTTAACACAGTTACCCCGTTCAGTTAACACAGTTAACACAGTTACCCCGCCTGCCGGGTATTGCAGAGGTATAGTACACCCCGTGTGTTACTGTTGCTACAGAAAGGTGTGACTGTGGGTGATTAAAGTAAATGTGAAACTATGGCAGGGTTATTAGTGCCATAAACGCGACGTTTACAGTGCATTTTATTGTATTGATGGTTTTGTTTACTAGATTATACATTTGTTTGGTGAAAAGTAAAAAAATTCAGATCAGTGTCAGGTTCGAGCCAGCATTTCCCAAAACTTAAACCCAACCTTACACCAGGCGGCCACGACGTACACCACGGCAATTGCGTCTGCTATTTATATTGTATAACCGTTCCTTTGCACATAATAGTATTTATGCAGATGAATAAAATGTGTGTTAGTGTATGTTTATTTCGGTAAAAATAAGTTACCAGTTTTATGTGTGTATTTCGTTCGCTGGTTCTCGATCTTTCGCTGTGTGATATTATTATATTTCTCAAATATTTCGCGTTTTCAGTGTGTGAAAAAAGGCCTGCGATATAGGATAGAAAACGAACCGTTAATTGTTAAAGTGTTGTTAATTATAAAAGTGTCACGACCAAAATGTTAAAGTGTCACGAAAAAATACAGGTTGTTATTAGCTCTAAAAGTTTCCCGACCAAAATACAGGTTGTTATTAGTTCTAAACGTGTTACGACCAAAATACAGGTTGTTATTAGCTCTAAAAGTGTCACGACCAAAATAAAAGTTGTGAATTGCTCGAAAAGAGTCACGACCGAAATATAGGTTGTGATTGGCTATATAAGTCTCGCGACCAACATAAAGGCGGTGATTAACTACAAAAAGTGTCACGGTTAAACCTTTTACAGCACGAATACCCTGCCATAGTAAACTATAAATCCGTACTATTGTTACACAGTGAAATTAATGTGTAGAGTAATTATGGCCTTGTTCAGCGAATATGGGCTTCGGTTATCGAAATGTGTGTGTGTAAAATGTGTGTCGTGACAATCCAGTATATGAATAAGAGGTTACAATCAGGAAGTGGTAATCGCTTCCGTAATAGTCTATATCGACATCAATTGAAGCATCCATCAACAAAGACTGCTGTGGCACAATTTCAAAAAAGGCAACTAGCATATTTCAACATCGAACATTCATTTTGAATCGTTAATGCTTAGTATCCATGACTACAGTGTCAACAGTTGGAAAAAGAATTTGTTTTATTGCGACAACAGAAATTCCTTTTGAAACGCTCGTTGTTCATTAATCATGACATAATTACCAGTACTCTATCACAACAACATAATTACCAGTAATCTATCACAACAACATATAGCATTTATTCGGAAAGAATGTACTACCGGCCACTGCAGGCAACCAGACCTGCGATCGACTAACACATTTGAATGATTTGCATGTCAAAGAACGCAAATTATGTTTATAACGTTGATCTTGTGATGACGTCACAATCGTAAACACGGTGGCATGACTTACCACGTCACGATATGACTGGGTTCTGCCCGTGACGAACGGTTCAAACATGACGATGATGACGACTGATTTGATGAGGAAAGAGATGGCGAGGTTCTTGTGTATCGATATCCGGCTGCACTGTAATGACCTACGAACAAGCATCTTTGCATTATTGAACAGCATGTGGTTGAATACGGTGTGCATAACTATGTATAACAATAATTGATTGATTGATTGATTACTGTTCCTGCGACAGAAATAGTCTGAAGACATCTTAATGTTGCAAACAGTCCCCGCATTGTGACGTCACAAATCCACGTTATGCGTCGCGTCCATTGTCCCAGAAACAATTGTTCAATGAGCCGTACTCACTCCAGACACTTTGTTTGATTGATTGCTTGTACTGGTTCAGCTGGCCAACTATGAAAGTACCCATGACACGAATTTTACTCTTTTTGCTCATATTCCAAGTACATTCTTAAGTCAAGCGCACCTCCTGTGATATACCGGATTAGAAGAACCAGCTGCGAGATCGCTGCCATTTATCACATTTAATGACGAATATTATCATATATGTATAAAGCCGAGGATTGTAAGATATTTTAATTGGCTAAAAGTCATAAGCACTTTATTGCTGAACGGAACGAAGAAACAGAAGTTATGCTGCACACACCGTAAACACTGTGTAACGGAATGGAAGTCATAGTATCATCTCCGAGCAAGTCTTTCGAGCTTTCTGTCCCACTAGGCTGTCTGATTGTCTGTCTGTTAATACATTATCTACTGATTGTGTACATGGTAGCAGTATGGATGTGTCTTATAATTAAATTGACCTACATCTGACCAGAGCGGACTACGAATAGATGAAAGTGTGTTGGACACGCTAACAGACAATGGTGTCCTTGTCACTTGCCATATGGAGCTGATCGCTTTGGGTGACAATCTTGTTACGTTTTGTTAAATCGGCATGTCTATCTGTCTACCTTGTTGGATGTCAGCGAGCTTGTCTGTTTGCATAGTTGTGGGTCTATATGCGTGTATATCGTGTTTTCTATTTGTCCGTCTGTATGTCTGTCTGAATGTCTGCATGTATGTATGTCTGTATGTCTGTCTGCATGTATTTCTGATTTTCTCGCTGCCATTCGGCGTGATCGTCTTGTTGACTATTCGTGGGACATTCATATTCGTTGTTGTAAATAATACATATGAATAACTGAACTGAAGAAATCGTACTTGCGATTTATCTCAATGTATATTTTGTTGAAAACGAACGTTCCATCTTCACTTTAATATAGCGTATGGTAATGGGAAAGCGGTACACATCAGTTTCCACTCAACAATCTGAGTTTTTTTGGGATTGACTTGTGTTGTTTTTACGGATCACCATTTTGAATTTTCGTTCTCGTTCTCGACAAAATGGGAAATAACTTGAGGCCAGAAAACACTGTGCTCCAACGGCCTCGTGTACAACAAATATGTCAATTATACCATTATATGTTAATAAAAACTGGGACATATCGTAAAAAAGCCGGAAAGCAGGACCAAGAGGATGGCAGGATTGTCAACAATGGCCTATGATAATAAACCAACACGACCACGGCTAAAGCATTTTCATGCCTCTGCATCAGTGACACAGTGTTATATTTTACATATCTGTCATTAAATTTATCGAAAAACACGCCTGGATAGATACACGTCACGTTTGATGAATTGCGGATATTGAACGATTTTCGCGCAACTACGTTAACTTTTTTCCGTACTGAGGAGAGACGTATAGATATACATCTAGTCTTCCATCATATATGCAAAAAAGGATTGTATTGATATGCATAGTGCTTTCAATAAAGACTAAACTGACGTAAGTAAAACTGAAATATCGTCGATTCTGAATAATTCCAATACTGTTTGACGTAAGGTGGCCGATTACCCGGAAATAAAAGTAATTAAGCTTTTAATGTTAAAGGTTATTTGAAATCCATTACACCACAAAACCCCATTAAGGCAAAACAACTTAGTAAACAAAAATAGTAAAATGTATTAGTTTATGTATTTGATTAAGTCGCAGTAAAACCACAATATTCAATATTGGCCCCGCAAGGAGAAACACAAGTTCAGTAAAACTTAGCCAAATTGTTCGATTATTATTTATCTGTCTGAAAATGCAAAAAAACCGTTGGGGTTCCCGTGCAGCATTTTTCAATATCTGACTTAGTAACAGCTACGTCAGTAACAAAATTAGCAAAGCTGTTATCAAAACCCAACTTTTACCCACAAGGAGGCATTTCAGTAAAAGTTGGCCGAAATCTAATTTTATTATTCATCCATATGTACATAGAAAAAACTAATGACGTTTCTAGCAAAAAATCAGGGTTTCTATTTTAAAATCACACGAGTTCCTGTAACGAATTTATAACACAAGTTGTCCAACCGGGGTATGTTAAATGTGTATAGTTTTAAGTAATAGATTAACGTTCTTTTATACAAAAAAACGCATAATTTATGTTCATTGTTGACACAAAGGACATCATTTCAATTGACAGTATAATGTTTGTATTGATTTCATTTTACGACTACCATGGGCAGACCGATGCGCAGTTAGCTTAATTTCATGGCAGTCGGCCACCTTAAAACACATTGATTAAGACACTGGTGCTTTTGATTTGCCTACAACGGCAAAGGTCGCGATTTTGGTATTTTCCATAAGTGCTAAGGACAATTAAACGATTGTATGTGTTCGTGTTCGTGTGTGCGTAT
The DNA here is from genome assembly GCA_033239005.1 of Lamellibrachia satsuma. Classification (NCBI taxonomy): domain Eukaryota; kingdom Metazoa; phylum Annelida; class Polychaeta; order Sabellida; family Siboglinidae; genus Lamellibrachia; species Lamellibrachia satsuma. Next base: position 2,149,951 of record BSQZ01000014.1, on the reverse strand, counting down.
GTGTTTGATAGTCTATAAAAATGCCTAACGATGTAATTTTAACGGAATTCCCACTAGAATAACACACACCCAATTCTGCCGACATCTCGCATCGCACTATTCCTACGAAACCTCCTTCGCTGACGCCTCCAGGTTTACAGGAACTATCAGAATCTCAATGCACCGCTTCACATGGTCCTATTTTTGGCACATGGACGCCCCGGCAGCGTAACGGACCGATAACAGCTCTATGGGAACGGCGGCCGAAAAACAGGAATGGCGCGGGCAACGTTCAGTGTCAGATGAAGCCAACTTTCTAGTGGATGGCTACAACCCGGTTTACATTAAACATGCTTCGGATCGACGCGCAGACTTGGCGAGTCGGCTTGTTACTGAATGATCAATGTTGATACAAGCTAGACGGGACGATCATCTTGTTTATATTAACATTAGGTGATGACCGAACAAACTTGATCCAAATGACACGGGAAGTCTGGTTTCATTTCGTCCGCAAAATGGCAGGAAGGGCAGTCTGCAAGTCTGACAAAGATTGGCGCGGTCGTTGCTACTGAGGCTCAATATCTCGATCAATAACCTGCCTAATCTTTCATAGCAATGGATGCAGTTACTAATAATTACATTGACGACCACGATGATTATAATGAGGACGAGTGTGAGGACACTGATGATGATGATGATGTTAATGCTGCAGCTGCCTCTGATGATAATACTAATAATGATAAAACTAATTATGATGTTGATGATATGATTATAATGACTGTGATTTATGCAGACCAAGAGCCAGACAAGGTTTTATTCTCAAATGGGGGACTATATCTGAAGTCTTTGCCAGACGAAGTGCAATAACAAGGCGTAGATATGTGCCTTATCGTGGACTCACAGAACTAACATTATGATATATGCAAAACTGTGCACTATGTTTGACCTGTACAGAAGGGTTCGATTGAGTGCAGAGTATTCGGTTGAGTGGTTTTGAATTACCACGCAGTTAGAATGAAATCACGATTTGTCTTTCGAATTAGTGCAATACAGTACAGTGCAGTGCAGGACAGTGGATAAGTGACACCGAACTGTGTCATTTCTAAACATAGTTCAACATCCGACACAATGATGCAGCGTCGACCGGACTTTTTCACGACCTATCTCCGCACTTGTAGCCAGCGTGTTCTGACGGGCGGCGACAGTTTCTATTAGCGCTTGCAAATTCGCTAATTCGCCTCCTGACCATATCAACAAACGCTATTCTTTTCAGTCGGGCGTCGCCAATTGCTTTGACAACCCGGCTAGCGAATTCATTGCATTATAAGCGAAGTCGAAACGAGTTATGGATTAAATACGCGTTAACGGTTAATAGCGCAAACTCGTGTGAATATTCGCGTTAGGTGTTCTCTAGATACAAGACAAGTCACACGAAAAAGAGGTGAAGTCGCAGCCGTGGAGTTGCGCTATGCAGTTCGTTGCACACTTCAGTAACATTTACATTAATTTAACAGTGTCCCGGGAATTTTAAAACGTGAGAGCACTTTCCCACGTCAAATACATTATTCCTTGCCTATGAGTTTCTGAATTATTAAAATATATCTTCTTTCTCACCTCTCACCAAGACTTTTCGCACAAACCATTAAGAACTCAACAAACAACATTTGCATTGCTACAGAAACACATCTTATTGAGTTAATTACGTTCGTATGCAACGCTCAGGACCACTCATTCCAACAAGCTTGTTCACGCCAACACCACATCGACTTATCTGGAAAGCATTCAGCCAAGCAGCTATCATTGCGCGAAGACTAATCGCGCACATCTTATGTTTACTCTAACTGCCATGTACTAATTTGTGAAATTAACATAGCACACAACAAATTTTATCCAGATTTGAAATTTCATGACAGAAGAGAAGTAGATGAAAATAAATATGTCTTTGCATCTATGAAAGATGTGTTTACTCATTCATACTGAGGCTTTTCGAACTATATGAAGCATTTTTTTACATAAAACAACACAGACCAATGGGTATTACACTAAACTGCTATATTATTATGTGCATTTTGTGTATCATTAAATATATTTTACTGTGTCTAAAATGATTTTGTCTTAAGGTTAATGTGTGGTTGTCCCAGCAATATTGGGCATGATAACGCCTTGAATGTTTCTCCTGACAGTTATATTGCTTTTGACCGAGACCTGTTTCTTCATTACTATCAAATAAAATAGTTTTTTTACGATTGGATTTCGGTGTGGCAATATTGTCATTATTGAACACTCTTACACTCGTTCGTGATTGCATTATTTAAGAAGCACACATCAAAGCCGGTGTAAACCATGGATATCTAAGAATTTTTTTACATTTGATATTTAATGTTTAATTTAAACTGTAATGTCTAAGAATGTGCCAATAATACTAATGTATGGCATATTTTCTCTCATGTGGAAACCCAGTACTACTTGTCTAGAACAATTTAAATGGAAAGCACACCACTGTTACTTTGTCTTAACACCATCATTTTCATTCTAATGTGTGTACACTCCCCCGAGGGTTCGGCTATTCATCACACCAACACCAATACTATTATTTTTAAAATGGCTTCCCATCTGAGTTTCAGCAAAATACAATGTGTTTATTATTCAGCTTCGATGTGAAACATGTCAATGAATCGCGTCCTACATGAATAATACTGTACTATACGTGCCGTGCCATGCCATACTATATTATGATATTTTTAGAATTATTCCGCAAACAATTGAACCTATTTGTTATCCATGGCGTAATGCTAGTTCGTTTGTGCAATTTTTTTTATTTAATTCAGGAAGGTGTTTCAATTGAAATCTGCTGATGGCAAATTCTGATTGAGCGTCGGAATGATGTGGGACATCAGAAAGGCAATGACGCGCGTACGTTCCTTCACACACACGCGCGAACTGTCAGATCGTTGCTTCCGGATGAGGTGAATTCTTTCGATCTTAATTTTGCATACACAATCAGCACACTGGAGTCACTCTGTCTGGATATATCAGTGTTTTCACCGTGATGTTGCCTGATGACGACTGACGGTTGGCAAAGATCGATCGGCTCACAACAATAAAAACGCAATCACTGCGATACAAAGACGGGCCACCGACGGCGTCATTATAAATAAGCCGCAATTTTGAGACATTTAGGTGACGTAAACGGTGTGATGTTCACGTGGGTCCCTTGCACCAGATGTCGCAAGGCAAACCCGCAAGTGTCATGTTGATGTTACGGCACTCCGATGGCGCTAATGGTTACTCATCATTTCATCGAGTGTCGCAAGTCAATGACGCAGCAGGGCGTTGAAACGTAATCGGGATTTATTTGAAAAATCAATCACCGCGCCGTTGTTGCACCTCGGTAATCACGCATAGGCAGTTCGCAATTAATAGAATGGATTTGCGAATAAGCATAAGATCGATATCAACGCAGGTTTTTTAATACACACTCACATACATATAGCGATGTGCAAACGTCCACAAACACATCCATGCACCCAGGCACATGTATACATGCGCGCGCACTCACACATAAGCATTTCCTTGTCACACCTAATTTGTTCGCAGGCATATTTACCTTATTTGTTCATAGTAAATTATACTAGGTTATTAGTGGTACCAACGCTACTCCATTGTATTGCAATGGTGGATCAGATAACCTCCAGGTAATTGGTGCTACCATATTGGTAGTGTTGTGTGAACTTGAACACATTCCAATCAGCATCGCAATAACATCCACATTATTGGTGCTACCGGATTGGTAGCATTGTGTAAACTTGAACACATTCCGATCGGTACTGTCCAATACTAACGCTGTGTTGCGTCGTAATTGTTGTATCTATGACATTTATATCCATTTTACATTGTTTTTACCTGTATTTCTTTCTTGACTGAAACACTAAAAATACACGACTACTCGCCAACTATTTTCTTAGACGAGACAACGTTGTCCCACTTTAAGAAATAATTGTCTTTTATTATCTGGTTCTAATAACACAAATGTTCTTAATTTGCTTGCTGTGTATGTTGTTAGATGTTTGACTTTAAACATTGTCTACTTGTTTGCATATTCTACATGCACACATCTAGTGCCGATGTTGTTCGCAATGCTATTTGAACAATCAAATGACTTGCTTCACACACTTACTTGAAATAGCTGAAGATGAAGAAAGTAATTGAGAGAAGGATGAAAGATATGACATTGCCGAAGAAGTAGATGTCTCGCATAATCATAGCCCTGAAGTGATCCTGTAAAACATACAAAAACGCTACGTTGTTGAGAATCATTGAGACGTGTATTCGTATTACACTGCAAATTGTACGTAATGTACCTATGCTTTGTCCAGACTTTGGGAAGGGCATTCTTTACATACACGGTGGGGACGCATTGCACCCAGCCGTTTCAGCCAGTCTATATCGTATCAGGCCATTTTAATGGAATCTGAAACAGGGGAAAGGGCCCTTTTTGAACATTGCCTCTCCCAGAGAAAAGTCAATAAAAATGCCATGCTTTCGGGACATGGTCAGATTGAAAAACAATATTTTTCAAAGCTTTACGTTTAATCCCCTGGCAAACCTGTGTACACTTCATCCCATGACATACATGTTTACACTTCATCCCCTGACAGACCTGTTTACACTTCATCCCCAGGCAAACCTGTTCAGTCCAACACCAACGCGACTTCGTTGAGAATAATTCAGTCACGCTGAAATTGCCACGCGAAAACTATTCTTTCAAATGTATCCACCACAGTCTATAACCCGGTACACATCCATAGATCTAGATGAACTAAGGCAAAGAGGAGTGAACGAAATTGGCCAACGTTCGAAATGAACTAAGAGTGATACCATTTAAAAACACAGTGAACAAGGTCGAATGTTCGACTCCGTTATCATATTCGACTCCTTTATCATGAGGCGGCTCACGGTTTGGGAGAATGACCAAAAATATCTTACGCTCTCCAGTCGGCGTTGTTCGTTGATGTATCGGACGAGGAGGTAGGGCACGCATGCTGTGTAGTTACTCCATCCGTCTAGTGGCCACTCTCCTGTCGGGCCGCACGTCCGGTGTGCAAGCTTGTCTGGCGGACAGAGAACAGGACGCATACATTAAGAGGAGCTTGTCTGGCGGACAGAGAACAGAACGCATACATTAGAAGGAGCTTGTCTGGCGGACAGAGAAAAGGACGCATACATTAGGAGGAGTTTGTCCTGCGGACAGAGAACAGGACGCATACATTAGGAGGAGCTTGTATGGCGAACGGAGAACAGGACGAAAAGCGCGATATGCATTCGGACGAACTTGTCTTGCCGGACAGACAATAAGATTTCAGGTATTAGGAATGGCTTGTCTGGCGGGCAGAGAACATGAAGGCAAATGTTACGAAGACTGACATAACAACGCATTTTACAGGCGAACAGGTTTGCAGATATTAGGACGAGCTTTTCTGGCGGATAGAGAACATAACGGACATACATTAGGACGAGCTTGTCTGGCGGACAGAGAACAGGAGGCTGACAAAGGATTGTACTATATCCATAGTTCAGTCGTCGACCTAACGCACATATAAAAGCAATGTGTTTCACTCTTCCTCGGTCTCGCGTCGAGCATCGTTTTTCTCAATCCATCTTCATTATATCACTATTTATTCACTGCAATAACGGCGAGATTTATATTGACGAGTGGGCAGCACCTCGCCGCCATACCGGGTGATTAATATGTATGCAAGAGCGTGCGTAGTATCGCACGACCTGAAGCGAATATTGAAACATCATGGAGTTCCACAAAAACATAAACCGTATAATATAAAGCAGCCACCAATTTATCGTCGTTTGTTCAGATATATGATGTATCGGTGTAGCGCGACACACGGTACGATTCTAATAGACAATGAAATTGTTGTTTTCGTGTTGTCCCCTTACAACATGTTCTTCTCTGTCTGTCTGTTTGTCTGTTTGCCTGTCCCTCTGTCTGTTTGTCTGTTTGTCTGTTTTGCATGTCCCTCTGTCTGTTTGTCTGTTTGCCTGTCCCTCTGTCTGTTTGTCTGTTTGCCTGTCCCTCTGTCTGTTTGTCTGTTTGTCTGTCCCTCTGTCTGTCTGTCTGTTTGCCTGTCCCTCTGTCTGTCTGTCTGTTTGCCTGTCCCTCTGTCCGTTTGTCTGTTTGCCTGTCCCTCTGTCTGTCTGTCTCTTTGCCTGTCCCTCTGTCTGTTTGTCTGTTTGCCTGTCCCCCTGTCTGTTTGTCTGTTTGCCTGTCCCTCTGTCTGTTTTTCTGTTTGCCTGTCCCTCTGTCTGTTTGTCTCTTTGCCTGTCCCTCTGTCTGTTTGTCTGTTTGTCTGTCCCTCTGTCTGTCTGTCTGTTTGCCTATCCCTCTGTCTGTTTGTCTGTTTGCCTGTCCCTCTGTCTGTTTGTCTGTTTGCATGTCCCTCTGTCTGTTTGTCTGTTTGTCTGTCCCTCTGTCTGTCTGTCTGTTTGCCTGTCCCGCTGTCTGTCTGTTTGCCTGTCCCTCTGTCTGTTTGTCTGTTTGCCTGTCCCTCTGTCTGTTTGTCTGTTTGCCTGTCCCTCTGTCTGTTTGTCTGTTTGCCTGTCCCTCTGTCTGTTTGTCTGTTTGCCTGTCCCTCTGTATGTTTGTCTGTTTGCCTGTCCCTCTGTCTGTTTGTCTTTTTGCCTGTCCTTCTGTCTGTTTGTCTGTTTGCCTGTCCCTCTGTCTGTTTGTCTTTTTGCCTGTCCCTCTGACTGTTTGTCTGTTTGCCTGTCCCTCTGTCTGTCTGTCTGTTTGCCTGTCCCTCTGTCTGTTTGTCTGTTTGCCTGTCCCTCTGTCTGTCTGTCTGTTTGCCTGTCCCTCTGTCTGTTTGTCTGTTTGCCTGTCCCTCTGTCTGTTTGTCTGAATATTGTTGTAAATGTATTTTTGCATATAAGGAAAGTAGAACAAATAAAGGATACGAAGTAGTGAACATGTTAGTAGCGTGAATATTTAAAAAGATTTCACAAGATTGCCATCCCAGGCAAAGGCCCAGGTAGCAAGTGGACAAGAAAGCCATCGGTTTTTCGAGAGTCCAACATTTTTCATATATGTGTAACCCGCCCTCCTGAGATATGCGTCAACTTTGTTTCTAAACATATCAAGAACAATGTGTTTAAAAACAAAATTGACAAACATCTCACGAGGACATATTACTTGTACAGGTTTGCATGATAAATCGTTGGAATATCGATAAGCCAATGGCTACCTTGTCCACTTGCCATCTGAGGTGTTTGCTTGTAAGGCACTCTTGATATTTTGTTTATCTATTGCGCGCTCCAACTCCAACACTTCACCTATAATGTGCGCTCTAATTTCAGATAAATAAAAGAGGTATATAATCCAGTTTCAAATTCCGAGTAGTGATTGGTAATGCGATTTGCATCAAGCCAGTGGCGGGTTTTGTGAGCAGTCTGATTTGTACCAACCAGACCGGTGTTTAGAGATAGGCATAACCTGTAGTTTGAAAAAGTGTTAAAAAACATGCTTTCTCGACAGATTTTCCTTACATTATCAGGTCATATACACGCACACTTCCACACAGGAATGAAGTTCCTAATATTAAGAAATTAGCATTTTAGCGATCATCTATAATGTGGTGTTTCCCTAATTATATTTTTTTCAAATGCTATCCTGGGTCTTGTCATAAGGTATATGGAAACACGTTTGTCTGACGTTTAGCGATTTGAATCAAGCCAATGGCGGTTTTTATGCGCACTCTAATTTAAGATAACCAGAGGCGGTGTTTAGTGCGCGCTCCACTCTCAATCAATGGAGTGCACTGTGCACTGTCACGTTCAAATTTAGGCGAGTTTAGTCAACTGAACTCTGATTAGTTGGTATGTATGGTCTACCGTTAGACTTTGCACTAGTGATCAAATGAACGTGATTACTGTGTTGTCTACCGTTAGACTTTGCACTAGTGATCAAATGAACGTGCTTTTTGTGTGGTCTACCGTTAGACTTTGCACTAGTGATCCAACGAACGAGTTTGTTGTGTGGTCTACCGTTAGACTGTGCACTAGTTATCAAATGAACGTGTTTACTGTGTGGTCCATCCGTTAGACTTTGCACTAGTGATCAAATGAACGTGTTTTTGTGTGGTCTACCGTTAGACTTTGCACTAGTGATCCAATGAGTTTGTTTATTGTGTGGTATATTATATTATATTATATTATATTATATTATATTATATTATATTATATTATATTATATTATATTATATTATATTATATTATATTATATTATTTTATATTATATTATATTATAAAATGAGCCATCTAGGATTAACTCGCATAAAGCCGCCTATTATTATTCATTGTGGTTAAAACTGCCCTGCAAAACATATCATAAACGTATTGTATCGCGTACATAAAACCGCCTCTATCTGGCAGAAACGTGGAGTGCTCTTCAAAAGCTTTCTTCGATTGGTTGGAAATTGTGGTGTACATTAAACACCGTCTCTGATTGGCTGAAATTTGTGACTTAAATAGTAATTTGTGGACATGCGGTCAAAATTACTTGCCTTAGTTATAGTGTTTTGATAACACGTCATATACATTATGATAGAAAATAGTTGAACAAATACACTATGTTATGGCTTCTCCTGCTTCTTTACCTCCACGTCCCGTAGCTGGGGAATGCCAATATACAATAATGTGTGGACAAATATATCCAGTCTATTCTGTTTGCAACTCGGGTGGACATTTGCGACTCGGTGTGTAAGTGCTTCCTCGAACCATGTCTGCCAGCCGCACGCATCAACTAGTCGATTGTTAAAATAGATGGTCTTTTTCAACGCGGGCCACGTGGAAACGCCATCTGACTAGTATGTTCTAAGCCGAATAAATTAGTCTCACGAAGAGTAAATCGGCATATAGTGTTCTATTAAACATACGAATCTGCTGAAAACAACAAACATGGTGATAGTGCTTGGGCCTTCTAAAGCGAGGAGTTTGACCTGATAGAATTGCCGCAAATCTACGCATCTGACGACCGACCAAGCGTACATCACCCGCGCTCGTTATCTGTAATTGGCGATGCCCAGATTGCCGTGGCATCGTTTATCTTATTTCCATATGTGTGCCGGCCGCGATACGGCGAGCGAATTATGACTCGAATAACGACCAGCCTACCTTAGCTACCTAACTGCTTTGTAGCGACATCCGTCAAATGTTATCTTTGTAGTTCTGATTATCTCTCGGGGAAACGACGTTACTGGTTATCAGTGACGCATGGTGTGTGATATTCATGACGAGATGTCACAATGTCGTTAATTAGATCAGTAGTCTGTAGCGGCTAAAAGTTGTCAGGGATTTGGCGCAGTTTTAAGTTGAAATATTTGCGGTGTTGTCATATGTTAAACACAGCGATGGGAAAATATGGACTCACGGAGCATATCACTTAATGTGATGCTGTTTCAGTTTTACAACGATTTTGTTTAAATATTACATGCCTATTATATGACAGTTGCCTGCACAACTGTCAACAGCCACGATCCTCACCACGACCACCACCACAGGCGCATGCTCCGTGCTAAACACTCACTGCCTCATGAGTCATATGGGACAATTATTGGTGAAAGTTGTTTACGAATCACATTGCTATAATTTCACAGCTTAGCGTAGACGACACGCTATTTTGTCATTGTGACGCTTAATGTGATTGAACACAAGGCCACTGCTCGACCAGACGGCAATGATGACCGGGAGGCTAGATGAGTGTGTCGCCTGGTTTCCTTGGCTTCAGCAGCACGCAAGAAGTCCAGCCGTCCTCCCAATACCTAATATTCATGTCCTTGTCAATCACTTGTCACCCAGCAATGTTTGTTGGTTGAAATATATATTCAGCGCATAGGCGTTTGCTAACCTATTTCTAATAACAAGGATTTACATTTTCGTCATCTGCTAACACTCGTCGATTTA